>OZ024881.1:13897726-14090226 GCA_964017185.1 Rugalucina vietnamica | reverse complement strand
TTGAGTTGAGAATATGGACATGACCTCCTGTCATAGATGTTGTGAAAAAAAAAGATCTGTTCATATTTAAAATTATTAACAGTTATTAAAATATTAACATCAACTGCAAACTGCACCATAGAAGGAGCTCTTAAGGCGAATTCATAAATATTCTTATGCAAGTGCAGAATTTATTAGATATATTATTGAAAATAAATGTAGTTTATGCTCCCTTTTTTCATTAACGGCATATACATGTACAATGTACTTTTTTGTTTCTCTGTCGATGTATTGTCGGCATATCGATGCCGGATTAGTCTCTCTCTCTCTCTCTCTCTCTCTCTCTCACACACTTTTTAGCTACCCACTATAACGTCATATTATAGCATATTAATGCGTTTTTTTTTTTCAATATCCCTTTCTAATACGTATACATATGAAGCGACTTTGATAGATCCCCTATTGAGAATTCAATAAAGAAATATTCAAATAAGATGTTGAATGAAATCAAAATGTGTGAGTCACAAATAAAAGTGTTTCGATAAACTTATCAGGTACGTGCTTTATTATGTTTAAATTATTTTATTTAATGCCATATGTTACATTTATCTGTAAGTCATGCCCAGTATCTATAATGGCATTATGTAAACATGTCGTGGCAGAGGTCATTTTGGTCCCGTGTTCTGTTTACTAAACAATTAACCCATTTTTGACGAATGGATTCTCCCATCATTATCAATTGGATGAGTCCACTTTCAATTTTAGGGGTGTTAGGTGTGATTTTTATTTTCTATCTCATTTTTCGATGAAAATTCTCTGTGCAAATAGAATAGCCCCAGATGGGACGCCGCGTTCTGCGGCGTCACATCTGGGGATATTCTGTTTGCCTATGTCCCACAAAAGGGACGCCAGGCGTTAAATGAGTTAAAACGGAACGATGCTGTCGGGAGCTGACAATAAACGATGCGGCCACTGGATCTATTTGATGCGTATTAAGTAGTATGAAAACAGATGATCTGAATTCAGCTTCAACCGATTGTGAACACGTGATACTCAAATTGCTCGGTTACAGTAGCATTACGAAAACACGCCCATGCAATAAACAGAAGTTAGTTTAGCTTTAAAAATTGAAAATTTTCAGCTAAAATTTTTTGATATTTTTCTTATTTTTGCTCAAAACATAGATTGTGGGTACACGTTAGAACCGCCTCGGCGAGGCGGTTCTAACGAGTACCCACAATCTATGTTTTGGAGCAAAAATAAGAAAAATAGGTATACCCCTGCATACCCCAGTTTTGCTATATAAAAGTGGGGTTCAAGGGGGTATACATAACACGGACATGTTTACGTGATGTTACACAAATGTTTATTGTCCTCACTTCGTGACCTGTAATGTCTGTTTACCTAAAGTGCCATTTCTTTGACCGTGGCGGTTTACCTTTGACATAGGTTTGCATTTGTTGACCGGACTGATTCAAATTGGTATGTCCTCAACAATGCGATCCTCATGATTCTGTTATGGTAAACAAAATATGCAACTGCATGTAATCAGTAGCGATGCATTCTAGCGTTGCATGTTGAAATAAGTAGCAGTATTTAAAACTTTGTGGTAAATACGTCGTGCCTGTAAACCCTAAAACTCGGATGAGTAGATTTTCTTTGTTTATAACAATGATCTCTTCCTTAGATCTCTGAAAGAACACGGGACAAAGGTGACAATAAATAATACGGCAACTGTAGGACCATAATGACTGATTGATATGGCTCCGTTTATTACAGTGCATTCATACTTTATACCAACGCAACCACGTTAAAATCATCCATTCTAAAGGCTTCGTGGAAAATAACAATGCACCCTTTTCGTCATTTTAAGGATGAAGTTACATACTACATTGTAATCTTGCTGAAAATCTACGGTGCCAGATACTGATTGCTTCGTCATTAAAGATGAATGCATTCAGCAAAAACAATGATGATACTAAGTTGGCCAGAGATATCTAGTGTCTTGGTCGCTGTCCTTTGTTGCTTTTTTTGGATCATAATATTGTTTCTTATATAGTAGGATACCATGTGGCTCAAACGGAGACTAAGAAAATTGAACCAAGAAGTTATGTTTATCGCCATTCTCTGCATCTTCGCAACAGGTAAGCTGAACGGAACTCGCCTACACAGAGGAATATTCAAGAAAAAAGATAGCTTTTTCTCATTGCACAAGCCATGTGTTCTGCAAGAAAAAAGCAACCCTAAGCATAATAATATTGCAAGGAAATGGTAAGCTTGGTCATGTCAAGAGTTTGAGTGCAATCAGAACCCAACTCCAAACTATGAAATAGGTAAGCTTACAATAGACAAAATACATAACGCAGAGCATTAAACCTAAAGGATAGATGCGCGTAATAGCACGCACCTGAAAGTTGATTACAACTTAGCAGCAGAGTAAGATGGGGTTAGACGCCCTCCAAATAATGCGACTATAGTCGAACATGGTATAAAAATGTCACTTCGCGTGTGTCACATAGTGTCCTGATTGTGAGCTGCGTGTCTGTTATCATTATTTTTGTACAACTAGAGTGAAAATGTGCGACTTACCTCAACGTACTTGGAAATCAAATTTCGTAAAGATTGGAAAACAGACACAGATCAGACACAGCGTCTTGCCGTAAATGTCTACTTATGAGAGAGCAAAATTGTCACTTCAAAGAATAAAATAACAAAAACAGCCAACACAGTTTGTTTACAGGAGCCAAGCACATGTAGGGTGCGAATTGTCCTAACATAATATGGTATATAGAATCGCACACAAAACGTAACGTTATTACAAAAACTTGTCATTCTATTTGCTATTAATGGCCCTTGGGTAGTAATATTTCATAGAAAAAAAAATAAATAAAATAAATAAATAAATAGATAAATAAACTTTGATTTCAGCTTGTCTTCTGTTTCTGGTCCATACTGGTAGTGACACTGGGCCAGATCTAACAACTTCAATAAACAAGGAATTATATGTGAGAAAAAGAGGTAAAGAGGTAAAATAAAACTAATATTCAAAGAACTGATAAGACCTGACATTAAATAAATAAATAAAAAAAAACTTGAATATATAAGTTTGCACGGTTTAGAGTTCTTACAACTATCAATGTGTATGGCACCATAGACATTTTTATTTGAAAATATGTGAATCAAAATCAAAATAATGATTGCATGTGTGTATTGGGGTGATAAAATATGATATTTGTATTAAAATAAATACCAAAGTATTTCATGAATACTATGTTCCACTATCATTTGTATTTATTTATGGGTCATTTGCCACTGCCATTGTGGGCATTTGTCCTGATTCATAAGTCCTATGTTTCACTGTAATTTGCGAGCATTCGTCCTGGATCAATTGTCATTTGCCCCTGTCAGTTGCGGGCATTTGTCTTCACGAGTCCTATGTTCCATTGTAAATTGTGGTCATTTGCTCTGATTCCACTGTCATTTGTGGGCATTTGTCCTGATTCATCTTTTCATGTAAATGTATGTTCTAGACGTTTTGAAAATGTTCTGTTTTCTTTTCCCTGACAGCCATTGGTGACGACAAGGGGTTCCGTTCTTGGCCGAGAATATTGTGCTGGATTATGACTTCACCAACAAACATTATCACACGAGCCGTGCACGTTAAGAGAACATGGGGACGCCGATGTGACCAAACTTTATATTTTAGCTCAGAAACAGACATTAACTTTCCAAGTATAGGCCTAAATGTTTCTGAAGGAAAAGAACACTTGACAGCAAAGTCACAGAAAGCGTTTCGTTATATTTTTGATAAGCATTTTTCTGACGCGGATTGGTTTTTAAAAGCAGACGATAATACGTATGTAATAATAGAAAATCTCAAATATTTTCTGTCAAATTTTAGCACATACGAGCCTGTTTACTTCGGACAACATTTCGTTGAAGGGATCGAAGGTGGTTATATGAGTGGAGGGGCGGCATATGTTCTAAGCAAAGAAGCTTTAAAGCGTCTGGCAATTCAGGGACAGAATCGCGTGCTTTGTAGACAAGATGGCGGTGCAGAAGACCTTGAAATTGGAAAATGTTTACACAATGTTGGAGTAAATGCAGGAAATTCCTTTGATTCCAAAGGCAGAAGCAGATTTCATTGTTTTGACCCATCAACTCATTTACTAGGAAAGTTCCCCTCTTGGTATTATCAATTTGATGAACATGCTGGTTTAAAGGTTCGTGTAATTTCATAAATCTTAATCCCTAAAATGATATCCAAACATACCTATTTATTATATATGAACGTGCAATCCCTTTAGCCTGTTGTAACAGTGCATATACTTGTTTGGAAATTCATATTTATTATAATAAGTATTTAAATGATATTTTATTGTACATGTATGTGCACATTATGAAAACTATATATTAACGTGTTCAAGCAATATGTTCACACTGTTCCTACATGTTTTGGTATCCTCCGGGAGGTATCCCGTTTCTCATACCTTTGCATCAGGAAAACATGTCCATGTAGTGTTTACCCCCTTGAACCCCACTTTTACATAGAAAATCTGGGGTTTGCAGGGGTATACCTATTTTTTCTTATTTTTGCTCTAAAACATAGATTGTGGGTACTCACAATCTATGTTTTGAGCAAAAATAAGAAAAATATCAAAATTTTTCAGCTGAAAATTTTCGATTTCTAAAGCTAAAAAAATCACTGTATATTGCATGGGCAAGTATGGAAGGCAAAAGCCGTCAAAAAGTCCCATTTTTAAATGAAACAGGCAAACTAGAAATGAACTAATTCATTTTTCAAATAAAACAAACCGTAATATCACATAAAACGAGCGAAAATTACTCAAAACAATTCCAAATGTGAAACGGACCAATTCATTTCAAAATAAGGAGACAAAATAGAAATGAACTAATTCATTTTCAAATAAGATAAACCGTTACCGTATATCACATAAAACAAACGAAAATGACACAAAACAATTACATATGTGAAACAGACCAATTCCTTTTAAAACCAAACAATTAATCAACTTCGCCAAATGGGACAACTTGAAATCAAACGAAACAAACGTTTCACAAACCAAACAATTGATTCTGAAATAAACCTATCCGGTAATAACAAAAAAGGTGTAGGTCAAACGAAATACCGAAAAATCGAATATTAATAAAATGGACCCGAGTCAGTTCGGCCCAAAATGACTTACTTGGAAAACGTCAAAGTCTCATCACGATCGAAGATCATCACCATCATCATCATCATTATCATCATCATCATCATCATCATGATCGATCATCATCATCATCATCATCATCATCATCATCATCATCATCATCATCAATCATCACCATGACGATCGATAGTCATCATCATGATCGATGACCATCATGATCGATCATCATCATCATCATCATCATAAACGATCATCATCATGATCGATCATCATCATGATCGATCATTATCATCGATCATCATCATCGTTGATCATGATGATGACTATCATGATCGATCATCATCATGATGATCGATCATCATCATCATCATGATCGATAAACATGATCGATCAGCATTATCATCATCGATCATCACCATCATGATCGATCATCAACATGGTCGATCATCATCATGATCGATCATCATCACCATCATCACCATGATGATCGATCATCACCATCATGATCAATCATCATCATCACGATCGATCATCATCATCGATCATGATCGATCATCATTATGATCGATCATCATCATGATCGATCATCATCATCGATCATCATCATCATGATCGATCATCATCATGATCAATCATCATGATCGATCATCATGATCGATCATCATCGTCATCATCGTGATCGATCATCTCGATCATCATTATGATCCATCGATCATCATCATCATTATGATCGACCATCATCATTATGATCGATCATCATCATCATATTCATCATGATCGATCATGATTATCGATGATGATCTATCATGATTATCATCATGATGATCGATCATGATTATGAATCATGATGGTCGATCATGATGATGATGATGATTGATCATGATAATGTTCGAGGATGTTGATTATGATGATCGATCATGATGATGATGATCGATCGATCATATTGATGATGGTCGATCATGATGATGATGATCATCGATCGATCATAATGATGATCGAGATGATCGATCACGATGATGACGATGATGATGGATCATGATGATGGATCATGATGATTGATCATGATGATGATCGATCATGATGATGATGATCGATGATGATGATGATCGATCATGATGATGATCGACCATGTTGATGATCGATCATGATGGTGATGATCGATGATGATAATGCTGATCGATCATGTTTATCGATCATGATGATGATGATCGATCATCATGATGCTGATCGATCATGATAGTCATCATAATGATCGACGATGATGATGATCGATGATAATGATCGATCATGATGATGATCGATCATGATGATCGTTCATGATGAAGATGATGATCGATCATGATGGTCATCGATCATGATGATGACTATCGATCGTCATGGTGATGGGCCGAACTGACTCGGGTCCATTTTATTAATATTCGATTTTTCGGTATTTCGTTCGACCTACACCTTTTTTATTACCGGATAGGTTTATTTCAGAATCAAATGTTTGGTTTGTGAAACGTTTGTTTCGTTTGATTTCAAGTTGTCCCATTTGGCGAAGTTGATTGTTTGGTTTTAAAATGAATTGGTCTGTTTGACATAAGTAATTGTTTTGTGTCATTTTCGTTTGATTTATGTGATATAACGGTTTATTTTATTTGAAAATGAATTAGTTCATTTCTATTTTGTCTATTTCATTTAAAAATGGGACTTTTGACGGCTTTTGCCTTCCATAGGCAAGTTTTTGTAATGCATACGTTTGTATATTCCAGGGAGAAGCGTCTATGAGTGATTATCCCGTGTCTTTCCATTACATTAAGCCAGACGACATGTATGTGCTACATTACTTCATCTACAAATTTAAGTTATACAAAACAACAGACAAACTTCCAAGATGACGTTGAAGAGTCACGATGAAAAAAAAATGACTGACGTTTGGATTAGATAACAAATCCATGGTGATTTCTTACGATTTATCAGACAATATGCTGTAAATCTAGAAGGATTGCAAAATGGAAGTGCTTATTGTATGAGAAAGAATAGGAATAATAGAGTTCTACATTTAAAAGAAGCTCAGTATGTTGGACAAGTCCAATTTTCCTTCATGAAATTGATATTTTCTTCTTATTATTATTATTTCTGCTCAAGTCTGACAAGAGGTAAACTATTAATTGCATTACCGGCAACACTGAAACTCTTGATTTTCGGGTTAGCCATTTGCAATTGACCACCAACGATAGCTTTGAGCTTTTCAGGATTTGACTGCATTTGGTTATCATCAAACCAGTCTTAGAAGCCTCCGTGGCGCAGTGGTTAAGCCACTTGCCTTGTTAACCAGGGGTCGCAGGTTCGATCCCGGGCTTCTCCAGTCCTTCGGATTGAGACTATAAACCGAGGTCCCGTCTCCATATGACCTTAGCTGTTGGTGGGACGTTAAACCCCAATCAATCAATCAAACCAGTCTTAAGGTTACCTGGGTTTCAATTTATATGACAATCTTATGGAAAGTAATCTACATGTACGTGTGTGCATAATGATATTATGAGACTACATGTATTGTCATCAGAAAAGTTGTATAGAGAGCATTTCTTGAACCAGAGGACCAATGGTCCTGTAAACGCTCACCTGAAAACCGAGATATATACCAATAAACTTGGTTGACTAGGATGGTAATATACATGTATATAACCCAAGGGCCGGTCAGAGCAACCCCTGGAGTCAATCTCTTTTTGATAACATAAAACTGCAGTCCATTTGCCAACTTTGTAGAGCTCCAGTCACTGATGCTTCACACACCAAGTTTCAAAATCATTGGCCTTCTGGTTCTGGAGAAGAAGATTTTTAGTTTTTTTTTTCTATTTATAGCCATGGCGGCCATCTTGGTCATGTGACCTTGACCATTTACATAAACTTTCTTCCCCCCTTCCCTAGGATGCTCCACATGAAGTTTGGCTTTGATTGGCCAAGGGGTTTCAGAGGAGAAGATGTTTCATTATTATGGAAATATACATGTATGTAGCCCCGGGGCAGTGGCAGACAACCCCCCTGGGGCTAAAATTTTCCATTAACATTAATCTTCTGTCCATTTGCATAGTTCCAGTAAGTTTTACCCATTAAATAGCATTTTCCATTTTTCCTTATTCAAATGCATTGGCGACCTTGCCGTAAAATAGGTCAAGGTCATCCTAGGGTCATGATTTATATAAACTATGATGGGCCCACGTCCCCGATGCTACATACCAAGTTTCGTGGAAATAGGCCCACTGGTTCTGGAGAAGATTTTTAAAGGTTTTTGCTATTTATAGCCATGGCGGCCATCTTGGTCATGTGACCTGGACCATTTATATAAACTTTCGTTCCCCCTTCCTAAGAATGCTCCACATGAAGTTTGGCTTTGATCGGCCAAACGGTTTCAGAGGAGAAGATCTTTGAAATTGTGGACGGACGACGGACGGACGACGGACGGACGGACGACGGAGCATGGCCATCCTATAAGCTCACCTTGTGAGCCTTCGGCTCAGGTGAGCTAACAATTTGTTTTTGTGACTTTTTCCTGTGACTTTTTTTTTCGTTCATACCCTTTTGAAGCCTAAGACGTAGTTTGTACAGAATCCTAAAGCTTGTTATCCTCTGAAGTTTCAAATCGTGAAATGTTTTTTCTTATACACCGTTATCGCAATGGCAGAAAGACTGTCAAAGTTGGTGGGGTCTTTGTTTTTATTCGCAACGACAGATATTTCAGACTGACTGCGAATTGATATGGGTATAAATCCACTCTAGTTAAGAAGGGAAGATACCAGGCTGGCCTTGGAGACTATGATATGATCACTGCCGAATGTTCTCTGAAACCCACTGTTCAGAGACAGTTCTAAACCAGAAGAGTCAAGCTATGAAAAAAAAAGGCGGACCGGTCCTAACTGAAGTTATTATAATGGCATTATGGCTGATTATACAGACAGTTTTTCCCCACCTCCGTTTTTTGAGTGGGAATTTCTGATTGCACCATTTCTTGATCATTGCCTACAATTACCTTAGTTTATAGGCTGTACGGATTTACATGTACTAGCGTATAGGAAAACAAGTATAACTTCTTGAGACAGAATGTACTGAAGCACTGGAAAGGTTCTCCACATAATGCATAGATCTACCAAAAAATAATAATCCGGGAGAAATCCTCGTTGCCTTGGATTACGTAGGAGGCCCATCCATGATTCAAGAACATGATCACTTGTACAGATCCTTTAAGAAAACCGGATTCCACGCTCATAAAACTCTGTAAGGCTGTTAAAAGCTGATTATATTAATCATCTCATCCGATGTACAAAAGTCTCCTTGACATATGAGGAAGTATCACAAAATTTGCGAAACAATTCTTGTTTCTAAAAAAAAAAAAAAAAGAAAGAAAAAAAAAAACAAAACAGACAAGACCAATTGAAGTGGTGTGGCTCTTATACTCTTCCGGTTTTCGATATATGGCTTATTTGAACAATCGTACCAGCATCGGTAGAGGTAACAAAGGTAGGGGATTTGTACAGAACAACGTAGATCTATACCCTTTACAAGATCTGATCAAAACAAATTTGAAATTCTGTCGAGAAGATAGCGACGGTTCGTATAATCATTACGAAAACGTGCCCATACAATAAACAGAGATTGTTTTAGCTTTAAAAATTGAAAATTTTCAGATGAAAATTTTTGATATTTTTCATATTTTTGTTCAAAACATAGATTGTGGGTACACGTAAGAACCGCCTCGGCGAGGCGGTTCTAACGAGTACCGACAATCTATGTTTTTGAGCAAAAGTAAGAAAAAATAGGTATATCCCTGCAAACCCCAGTTTTTCTATATAAAAGTGGGGTTTAAAGGGGTATACATTTCACGGACAAGTTATCCTGATGCTAAAGGATTTGCAACTGTTATTTTCTCACCTTTTATGAGCTAATATATGTTCGTTCATAATTGGTTCTATTAAGTATTTATTTAGATATTTTTAAGCAAATAAATTTTCTCGATTACTTATTACATACCATGTTTACCCATGCCACACATCTGAGCCTGTGCGTAAGAAAACCAACAATTTGGGTTCCGACCAGGTCCGACACAAACCGCCCTTTTCAGTCACAAAAGCAAGCTAGAAGCTTGAAATTACGGATTTAGGAAAAAGATGGATTATACTATCCGTGTAGCGAAAACAAAGGCGCTGATCAGCTGTGCAGTTACTGCGAAGCTGATCTGTGCCTTTGTTTTCGCCTATGCAGATTGTTGGTTTTCCCATGCGGCGGCTCATCTAATAAAATGCTTCCGAAATCAACAAGGCATCACCCCACCTCAAAAGTATACTTTTCAATATTTCAGTCATGAAAAAATTCACAATCTGTATTTTGTTGCTGCTTCCACCTTGTCATATCCTCATGATGTTTGTTTACTCAGGCCTAGGGTGAATAAAGTGTATGTCCTTTCGTTCGTTCGGCTCGCCACCACTCGAAAATAGTGACAGTCCTGTTTCAGGTGCCCCTAAAACACGGACTTGTATAATAAACTACCTGTCTGTATTTACGTATAGATCTATATAAAGAACAACTGTTGCTAACAAGACTAAAAATGTAAAATGAAGCTTCAGAACCAGCTGGCTGATGACGGTTTAATAGAACCAGATAGTTTAACCTCCGAGACTCTGGGTCGATCCTATACAGTCATGGAAAAGTTCTGTTTGTTCAGGAAGTCCTGTAAAGTAAAATTTATTTAACGTCGGTTTGGTATTAACTTTTGAAACACAAGCTCCTAGGAGCTTTTTATACCGACTAACAAGACTAAAATATCACAGTTGCATATCACAAATTATACATGCAGGAGATAAACATGCAAAAAAAACTTCAAATAATTTTAAAATACTAAATTGTAAACAACATTTACAGGCAGACAGTTAGATTTCACCAAAATTCCATCATCCAGGTTATGTTGGGTATACTCCCACCATACATGGAGGAGGATTTAGTTAAATAACTACTGACTAGGAAGACCTCTTTGGTACACCTAGGGCCGAAAGGGATACGAAAGGGGTGTTAGAAGTCACAGGGAACACTCCGGTTTTGCCATCCCTAGGACCTTTAGCGAAAAACGAAAAAATCCCAAAATACACCTAAGAGATAACCTTAAAACAATTTGAAATAAAATGAGAAATGCCTGGCAAATAGGCATAAAACATGGGAACTGTTAAAAGTAGACTATTAAATGGTCAGTACCAAGAGAACATGGTTTTAAAATGGTTTACTTACATAAGGAGCACTTGATGAATGTCTTAGAATTGTTAAAAGATGCTATTTCCCTGGCATCTTCTGAGAGTGAATTCCATAGTTTTGCTGCCTGGTAGCTAAAACTATTTGTACCATACCTTGTGCTCTTGGTTCTGGGGATTTCTAATGGATGAGTGTACCTGAAATTATGTGAAGTGGAATCTTTAGTACATATTAATTCCTTCAGGTATTTTGGAGACATACCATAAGTAATTTTGAAGGTCTCAAGTGCAAGTGTCCTTAACCTTGCAAGATGAAGTGTTGTTGTACCAGCTTTTGAGATTAGATCCCCATTTGTTGAATTAAAATCTTGAAAAACAAACTTCTATCAATTCTCATTTTCTCACTAACATAAATGACTTGCCAGAACAGTTTGTAAGAGTGTCCAATGTGACTATTTGGCAGACGCTGCTGTCTGTCTCAAAATGGAAAGCGCGGAAGCAGGCCTAGCGCTCTAAAATGATTTCAACACCCTGTCTGTGTGGGAATCCAGAGTGGATATTGAGTTCATGTCATAATCCCTCGTACCGTAATCCCTCAAAGTGCCAGGTGATGAGGATGACCACCTTCAGAACGTAAATAAGTTACTTTTATCACCCACATGAATTGGTCCTGGAAGTGGCCACCAGTGCATGGACGTCTCTTGGATTCTTTCGAACCAAATGAGCTAGGGTGAGATACAAGACTGTATACCACTTTCGTACAGTCCTAAATGGAGCATGCGTTTCCAATATGGGACCTCTTTTCCAAAAGGAAGACATTCCAGATTGAAAAAAAAAAGATCCAGGGCAGTCTTGTTGGAACACAAGTGATCGAGTTCAGCACTAAAAACTTGGTTGGCGTCCCCTCCATCAGAGACGAGCTGACGCACATGTCTGTATTTTCTATCGAATCGATCATTCAGTCTAGAATGCCTGCGAAAGCGAATGGAACTACAAGGGAAGTCCTCTAAGGATCCCAGATAGCACGTATACATTGGCCCTTCATTGGCCCATCGGACGCCGCACGATTGGCCCATGGTTGTAAATCTTGAATGGGCCAACGTAGCGTTTGCTCATCGGCCCATTCAAGGCCCATAACATTGGTTCGACATTGGGCCAATCATGGCTGAGGTTTTGCATTTTGTTGGCCCATCACTGTTTGAATGTGCTCATTACAAGCTATCGACGATGTATTTCTATCGCATATGTCCACTCGGTACAGTTTCTTGATCTGTAGCACCATGGTGACAGTCGAGCTTGGTCTCTTGTCTTTGGAGAAGGTAAACTCTTCATTTTTCGTTTTCCCTGTGCTGGATTACTTTGACATCTGGTCTTCTGAAAACAAACGAATAAATACAGCACAATGACAAAAACATAAACTAACCTCATTTATGCAACAAATTAACGCATGTATTTAGCTCATTAAGGAATAGCTGTTAAAGAAATACATGTTAATTAAAACTAAAACCTCTTTGTTGTAATGAAGAATATAAAACAACGAAATATACAATATGAAATCAATTATATTTTCGCATCTGCCTTTAACAAGATGGAGAAATGAGCTTAATAATTAATGCAAAATAATAAATTTTATAAAACTTACCTTCTAAACCTCAGAGTGTCTGTTTCTTACATGCAAAACTGACTTCTTTAAAACTTCATGCGAAACACCTGTTCATAATTCTCAAATGCCTGAGAAATTTTCTCGTTGCTATGACAACTGATGTACTCTTGTACTCTGGCTGGAGCAGCGAAGCAAATAATAAACCACAATGTTATGGTGTTACAGTAAAAAAGGTGTTAACTTCAATTTTGCTCCCATTGCTTACTAAATATTTACAGAATAGATATACAGTAAATTTAAATGGCCTGGTCAAGGAAGTAACTGCTAATTAAGATAATGGTTTTAAAATCATTGATGTTGATTTATATATAAATCATAATAATTATTTATGATTGATATATAAATTGAAACTATGAGGAAACCAGACTGTTTATTAAGTCTCTTTGTTGAATAAAAGTTAAAGACAATTAATGTATCGATTAACACCGGTCAGTATTTAATCATATACGAATCGGCCAATGATATGCCAACCATCGGCCAACGGAAAGTGTACACGACAAGTTTTTATTTATTTTCTCAGGCCCCTTTGAATGAGCCTTGCCATACACGGTCACTTCAGTTAACACATGTCAATTCGAACTTAAAGTCTTAAACTATTATGCATTAATGTCATCTAAACTACTAAACTAAAAATAATATAAAAATAATATTTCTATCCCAGCAGGCACACAATATCAACGAACGTTGTGTGCCTGCTGGTAGCCCGGCTGGGTTCCAGCCTGATCATTTTCTCTCTTTTTTATGTTTTGTTTTGTTTCTTGGTCAATATCTACGGAAATCAATAACGACTACCGATACATTAATTTGATGTGTAATTTTTATAACGAACACATTGTCGAAAAAAATAATAATAGAAAAATAATTATATTGACGACTGGACCCAGGCTAGCCTGCTGGGTATAAGTACATCTTTTATTAAAATGGCTAACAAATATTCGGCCACTCTTGTTTCTGTGAAAGAAAATCACTTTCATGATCCGTTGCAGTAACAGATCATTTGCCAAAATTGGGCCAACGTCGGCAAATATTGTATGTAAATGCACTACTACGCCAACATTGGCCCAATCATGTACATGCGACCGCAACCAAACGCCAATTACCCAATCAATATGCAATGTTGGCCCAATGATATTTGCTATCTGGGATGTTACACCCTTGAGGGCGCTGTACTGGAAAACGTTGAAAGCATAAAATACCTGGGTGTAACTGTCACAAATGATTTGAAATGGAATACTCATATTTCCAATGTTTGTACAAAGGCAAACAGAACTCTCGGATTCTTGAGGAGAAATTTGTATTCATGTCCCCCAGATGTGAAAGAAGCAGCTTATAAAGGACTGGTGCGGCCGGTCTTGGAATGCGGAAGCTCAGTTTGCAATGGGACCCTCACACTCTTGGCCTCCAGGAAGAACTGGAAAAGGTCCGAAATCGTGCAGCAAGGTTTGTGACGGGAAATTATGTTTTTGAAACTGGGAGCATGACTGGCATTTTAGGTCAACTGAAATGTGAGATGACCTTATCCCAAAGAATAGGCGTTGTAGAATCAACACTCTTTGGCTTTTCAAATACTTCAGCTAGCAAAGAAGCGTACAAAAGTAGTTTCTTTCCACAGACTATCAGGGACTGGAATGACCTCCCTGATTCTCTTATCTCCTCTGCTGAAATGTCTGATGACTGTGTGTCCAAGTTCACATCTCTTGTGAGAGCCAGGGACTAGTTTCCCTCCTGGCGCACCCCGCCCCCTGGTGAGGTATTGTCAATTTGGCGTGTCACCAGTAAACCATTCAGATTCAGAAGAAGCATTGTCAGATAGATAGAACGGTGATATTTCCATGTCTAGTTGAAGGGTCGAACTGACTTGATAAAAAACTGTTGCCCGAAACGTCTCGGTGTTGCATTTTACACCAATTTTCAAGGGGCGTAACTCAAGAAAGTCTATCAGTTGCTGCAGCTTCCTGAAAATATTTTCTACACGATTTTGTCCACTGTGAAGCGTTTACAGTCACAAACATTAATTATGAAAGGTAATTTTGTGTTCAGCATAATGTCCTTTCACTTTGCATCTTGAAAATCTGTATCGAGATCATAAGGTGTGATTTATATTGTCTATTTGACGTTTCACTTTCAGAAGTAACTTACCGTATTCGTTCTAATTAGCGCACATGCCCCAATAAGCGCACACCTTGGTCGTTTCCGAAATGCATGTGCATAAGCGCACACTGCTCGACTAACATATTGGTATTTTACAGGAATTGTACACTAATACTTCTTCTACTTCTACTTCTTACTCCCCAACAATCAATTTCTGATTATTACTGGGAGGCGCTGTCGGGAACAGCTATGAAACTGATGAAAATGGGTGATGTTAAGGCATAGATGAAATGAATGATAATGAAACTAAAAAGATCTACATTTGCTAAGGCTAAAAGTTAAAACATAAAACTGATGTGATGATTAGAATGTAACAGTGGCCAGCCCAGAAGTGAATTCACCTAGGCTGGAACTGGCCTTTAGACTGTAAGGGAGACTATTCCATTGCCTAATTTTTCTGGGAAAATATGAGTTCATATGGTACCGAGTCCGGGAATATGGTATGAAGAAATTCAGGTTTTTCGTTTCAGTGAGATGATGGTGATCTACAGCAACTAGATTGTGTTTAATTTTATATAAAAGAATAAGTGAATTTTGGATTCTTCTATTTTCAAGTGTTTGCCAGTTTAAGACTTATAGACTGCTAATCACCACACTCAACTCAAATGATCTTACACTATTTTGTAGCAATATAAGGATATGGCAAGTGTAGAACATCGCCATATAGCCGAAAAAAGTAATCATAAAATCATTTCATTGTATGCACTACAGTGTTTTACTTTGCAGTTTAACTCCTTGTTTTCCCTATCGCAACTCGCCATATATTTTCGTGACTAAGAGCAATCGTAGACTCCTAAAATCACTAAATTTCAAGGCCTATTTTAATGCTTTGACTCGTCGGGCGCAGCCATGTTTGTTTTGGTCAATTTCAGTTCGATGTTGTCATTGGTCAGTTAGTCAGTACCTTAATTAGGCTGCGTATTTGCATAATTACCCAATTAAAATATGAAAAAACGCAATTAATAACGATCTGGTAGCGTAAGAAAACGCAAAAGAAATCGCCGATACGCAATACCGGAAAAATCAATTGCGTACCGGTTTTTATCGGTGTGCGCCGCACAACGGCTTACGCCGTCTACATTAAACAAAAATGTCATTGGACATGCGCAAATCGATCGATTGGAAGCCATTTCTTTTCTGTTTTTTTCGTTGGTTGACTGCGATTTTAGTTAATTCTCTCAACCAATCAATGTTTCCCTTTTATTTTATGCTATGCAAAAGCGAAAGTAGAAGAAAATAAGGAAAGTACACCTAGAACATCATTTTTACCAAATTGTTTTCCATTTTACCCAATTGATTGAAAATAGAGTGCGTAACAGAATTGAACTTACCCAATTAAAATTCCAGATACGCAATTGAATGAAAAAGGGGTGCGTAAATACCCTTTAGGCTAAAAAATTAATTAAGGTACTGGTTAGTATTACCGCTCAGATCGATCGACCAATCAAAAAGCGTTTTACATTAATCACGCACCATGTTGCTGTATAAACACACGCATGACGTAATTCGTTGCTTCCGGCAACAATTACTGCATGATTTTATGTTTACAACGAGGAAACAACCTTCTCCCGCGTTAGAAACAAAACTTGACAACTTCGCGAATGACAAAAAACCAGCAACAATTCTCAATCCAAAGGAATTCAAGCATTCTTTTCCAGGTACATTTGTGGCATTGTATGTTTTTAATATAACGGCCAAATAATTTTGAAGGGTGACACACAGAAATAGTGATAATTTCAGCTTGGGAATGATGTTATGATTAGGGAAATTCTTGCGTTAGGGCTGTCTGACGACAAGTAACTTATTGGTGTTAAGACAGCTCTATGTTTTGGTCTAACTAGATTTTGTAATGGTTGGATTACTTAAATGATATAATCATTGGTACTTTTGACACGTTTATTTCAGCAATTTATGTATTTGTTACATTGGTTGTGTGCCCTAATTAGAACGATATTTTTTTACATGAACTTTATGATATTTTGAAAATTTAAGCACACTGTGCCCTAATTAGAACAAATACGGTATTCTGATTCTGAGGTGTTATAGATCTGGCAATTCTGTAGTCTCCAGTTTTTTTTGTTGTTTTTTTTTTCAAACTCGGCTTTCCTTAACCATACTCAGCTGTTGTTTATAATCTCCTTAGGCCAAAATAACATGGAACTCATCCCGAATGTACGCACAACCTCTTTTTTACGCTCATACAACTCAGCTGTTGTTTACAATCTCCATACTGAATGTACACACAGCCTCGTGTCCAGCCATTATAGTCTATTATGAAATATGGCGAAAATGAACTGTTTTTACACATTGATTGTTTCACCTAAAATTCCATCATTAATACAAAGCAATCCTTGCCTTCACTTTGCTATATTTGATAAAACATGTATTTGGGCAATTCAAAATTTGTGGTTTATGTTTCTCAAAGTTTGTCTATATGAAGTGTAATTCTGAAAATTTTTAACACCAGTTCAAACCTGGATGTTTGCAATTTAATATGAAAATTGTTTTTATTGTTCAGATGAACAACAATATTGTACAAGTCCTCAAGCATTTATATTCACACACTCATTTTTTCAACAAGGAACAAAAGTAAATTCTTAATTAAAATGTAGTCCTTGAAATGTAGTCCTTAATTAAAATGTATTCACCCCAAGGATAGATCATTTTTATTACCATGAGTATTTTTGAGTACTTCAGGGATTTCCAGCTCTACAGAGCTGGTCTGGCACCACTGGATAATATTATTTTGAGCTTTGTTTAATTGGGCTGACCTTAAAAAATTGTTGGTTTGCTGTGCTCCTACCTACCCCCAAAAAATGGCCTACCCAAAAAATTTTATGGCCATGCTGGGGAAAATATTTTTTTTTTTTATAAAAAAAACTAAAACCAAGGATTCAGTTTCTGGTAAATATTTAAAGCAAAACTTCCAAATTTAGTTTCAGTGTTTCAATAGTGACTTCTCTTTAAATATATAGCTTTTTAACCATATTCAACTACTGATAAAGCAAATGAACTTTTTTTCTGGTTCACAAAACCCTCCCAAAAAAACTACATACTCATTCTGAAATTGATGGGTAGGAGCACAGCAAACATAGAATTTTTTTAAGGATGGCCTTACTACTACACCGAATTTAGAAGGGACTTGTAAACCCCAGTTTTACTGTATAAAAGTGGGTAAGGGTTATCTTTTACACAGACATGTTGTTCTGATGATTGTTGTTTTCTATTTTACGACAATTGTAACCAGCTTACTGGTAAAACAGCCTACTGCAAATACATTTTAAGTTCGTTGGAACACCCAATAACACATCAAAACTACAACAAAACATAACATAATTCACAGGGAAGAAAAAATAATTTAAATAAGCAAACATTGTCCACCAGTTATGTAGGCTGCAGAATACCTTAATGCATCAGGAAAACATGTCCGTGAAATAAATACCCCCTTATACCCCACTTTTATATAGTAAAACTGGGGTATGCAGGGGTATACCTATTTTTCTTGTTTTTGCTCCAAAAAATAGATTGTGGGTACTCATTAGAACCACCTCGGCGAGGCGGTTCTAACGTGTACCCACAATCTATGTTTTGAGCAAAAATAAGAAAAATATCGAAAAAATTCTACTGGAAATTTTCAATTTTTACAACTTGAGAAAAAATTGTATATTACACGGGCATGTTTTCGTAATGGTCTGAATTTCCCCAAATCACAAAGACTTTAGAACGGAAGTTCCATTATACAGTCAGGGACATAACCTTAACGGGTTATCAAAAAATAACTCAATTGCATTATTTTACTTTTCTCTTGAATTGGTCAAAATTGTCCACTGTTTCCTTTGTTTAGTAGAAATTCGCAAGATGCAGTGAGACCTAGAGCTTTATTCTAATATGGTGGACAGCAGCTGAACGGCTTTACATTATTGGTAGAATAACTTATTAGCTCACCTGAGCCAAAGGCTCATAGGTGAGCTTATAGTATACCCATGCTCCGGCGTCCGTCCGTCGTCCGTCCGTCCGTCGTCCACAATTTCAAAGATCTTCTTCTCTGAAACTGCTGGGCCGATTGTTCTCATATTACACATACACCATCTACAGGTAGGGGGAAAGAATAATTGTGTTTTTTGTTTTGATCGGATAAGGACTGTGGTTGCTATGGCAACTTATGCTTCCCATAGACTTATAATGGAAAAAAGTGAAAATTGCCAGTTTTTGCTGTCTTGTTGGAGATATTTGAATTTTGTTTTTGCAGAAATGTTTATTGAGTAGTCCTCTACGTTTCATGTGACTTTTGTCCTAATCCTTCATTTTGATTGGTTGCAGGGGCACCATATAGGGCAAAATTTCGAAAAACATTCAAAAATCTTCTTCTCAGAAACTGTCAAGGGGATGAAGCCTATACTTTGTATACATGTTCCTGACAGTGGCCTCTACATAATTTGTGTTTTTTATTCCAGGCGGATAAGAACTCTGGTTGCTATGGCAACTTAAAGTTTCCATAGACTTATAATGGGAAAAGTGGAAATCGGCTATTTTTCCGCTAAAATTGCAGACATTTGAAATTTGTTTTTGCAGAAATGTTTATTGAGTAGTGTTTGACGTTTCTTGCGAGTTTTGTCCTAATCCTTTATTTTGATTGGTTGCTGGGGCCCCATAAAGGGCAAAATTTTGAAAAAAAACATTCAAAAATCTTCTCCTCAGAAACTGTCAAGTGGATGAATCCTGTACTTTGTATACATGTTCCTGACAGTAGCCTCTACATAATTTGTGTTTTTTATTCCAGTCGGATAAGAACTCTGGTTGCTATGGTAACTTTAAGTTTCCATAGACTTATAATGGGAAAAGTGGAAATTAGCTATTTTTTGAAAACTATTGCAGCCTGAGATCTGAAAAGTGGTAGATGCAAACAACTAATGGATTAGATGAAGGTATATGATTAATTTAGGTCAAGGTCATCTCTTGACCTTGGCCAGTCTGTAGTCCATACACACTTTTCAAAGATTTTTTTCTCTGAAACCACTTGGCCAATCAAAGCCAAATTTTATATGAAACATCTATAGGAAGTGGGCACCAATGTGTATATAAATAATCCAGGTCACATGACCAAGATGGCCGCCATGCCCATATATGGTAAAAACCCTTAAAATATCTTCTCCAGAACCGGTGAACCGATTTCAACGAAACTTTGCATGAAGTATGGATGACTCAAGTACTACAATGTATATATAAAACATGACCCTGTGGTGACCTTGACCTATTTTATGGCAAGGTCAACATGGGTCGTCAATGCATTTGAATGGGGAAAACTTTTAAAATGTCATTTTAAGTGAAAGTCTTACAGGAAATGGGCAGTAGGACTGAAATTTAATGATTCTGAAAAAAAAAATGGACCCCAGGGGCTCATCTGCTTTTAAAATGTTATTTGAAGGGGAAAATCATCAGGAAATTGGCAAATAGACAGAATATTGATTATTCTGAAAAAAGAAAATGGTCCAAGGGCTTCATCTGCCCCTGCACTGGGGTTAAATACCATAATATTCAAATATGTTTATTGGTATATGAAGCAGATCTCAGGTGAGCGTTTACAGGACCATTGGTCCTCTGGGTTTTTTTTTTATGCATTAGAAAGGCGTAATTCATGATTTTAAAACATGTATCCACACCATAGCACAATTTTGTAACATGTCTCAACAATTTTCCCAGGAAGATGTAACTTTAATTGGGCAATCTGAATCAAATTTGTACTCGTCATCAAAAAAGTTGTATGGTGATGCATGTGGTTTGATGACGAGTGGGGTAGCAATAATGATAATGCATGAAATTGGCAGCTTCAGGAAACAGCAAAACGATGTTTTACAAGAAGGGGTAGCTTATGAGTATTTATGTCTCCCCCCGACAGGGTCGGGAGACATATTGTTTTTCCCCGTGCGTCTGTCCGTCTGTCCGTCCGTCCGTCTGTCTGTCCGTCACAAATCGTGTCCTTTATAACTTGAAAAGCATTAAAGATTTTTCAATGAAACTTGGTACACTTGTAAACCATGACAAGACGATGTGTCATGCACAAGAACCATAACTCTAGCTTGAGTATTTTTGGAGTTATTTCCCTTTGATTATTTTCGATACAATTTCGTGTCCGCTGTATAACTTGAAAACCGTTAAAGATTTTTCAATGAAACTTGATACACTTGTAGACTTGGACGAGACGATGTGTCATGCACAAGAACCATAACTCTGGCTTGAGTATTTTTGGAGTTATTTCCCTTTGATTATTTTCTATACAATTTCGTGTCCGCTGTATAACTTGAAAACCGTTTAAGATTTTTTAATAAAACTTGGTACACTTATTGAGCATGATCAGACGATGTGTCATGCACAAGAACCATAACTCTGGCTTGAGTATTTTATGAGTTATTTCCCTTTGATTATTTTCCATACAATTTCTTGTCCGCTTTATAACTCGAAAATCGTAAGAGTTATTTCAATGAAACTTGTTACACTTATAAAGCACGATGAGATTACGTGCCGTGTTAAAGAACCATAATTCTTGCTTGCATATCTTTGGAGTAATTTCCCTTTGATTATTTTCCATACAATTTCGTGTCCACCCTATAACTGGAAAACCGTAAGAGAAATTTCAGTGAAACTTGGTACACTTATAAAGCATGATGAGACGATGTGTCATGCACAAGAATTATAACTCTTGCTTTCATATCTTTGGAATTATTTCCCTTTGATTATTTTTCCATACAATTTCATGTCCACTCTATAACTTGAAAACCATAAGAAATATTTCAATGAAACTTGGTTAACTTATAAAGCACGATGAGATGATGTGTCATGCTAAAGAACCATAACTCTTGCTTGCATATCTTTGGAGTTATTTCCCTTTGATTATTTTTCATTCAATTTCGTGTCTGCTCTATAACTCAAAAACCATTAGAGATTTTTCAATGAAACATGGTACACCTTTAAAGCATGATGCACAAGAATCATTACACTTGCTTTCATATCTTTGGAGTTATTTCCCTTTGATTATTTTCCAAACACTTTCGTGCCCCCTCTATAACTTGAAAACTGTAAGAGATATTTCAATGAAACTTGGTACACTTATAAAACATAATGACAGGATATGTGATGCACAAGAACTATAACTCTTGCTTGCATATTTTGGACATGCACGTAGAAAGCGGGGAGACATCAGTTTTCACATAGAAAACAAATTCTAGTTTATATATTGCTTTCGTTTCTATATACTGTCCAGAGTGCAGACCCCTCATCGTTCTTTGTGTGAAGTATTAGTGTAAACGGTTTCATCATAAACTTGTAACATGTAGCACATCAACAAGGGCACACCCTCGTCCTTTCTAAGGGCTCACTGGCCAGCTGGCATAATACCGTATTGTACCCGAAGAAGTTTTTCAGACGATATTATTCATGACGTGTCAGCTAGTAACTTGTATGAGATGTTGTCAGGATGGAGTTAAAATGAGCTGCGTCATGAAAAAACCAACATTTTATCATGTGCGAAAACAAAGGCGCAGTAACTGCGAAGCTGATCAGCGCCTTTGTTTTCGCTACACGGCTAGTACAATTCATCTGCTTTCTAAATCCAAAATTTCCAGCCTCTAGTCATCTCCTGTGCTTGTACAGCTTGGTTTGTGCATGACCTGGTCGGAAACCACATTGTTGGTTTTCTTATGACATGGCTCAGTTTTACAAGATACTTACTACACACCTGTTACTGTCAGCTAATAATAATTTTTTCTTTCATTGGGACTGATTGATAATCAACATGCGACATGTGTTTGTACATTCATTAACTGAGCCATATCATGAGAAAACCTGTTTCCTAATTGCTTGAACATGTGAAAACAAAGACCCAGATCAGCTATGCAGTAACTGCACAGCTGATAAGTACCTTTGTTTATGCTTCACCAAAAAAAATAATGCTTTTTAAATCCTAAATTTAGGCTTATACTGTAAATTCGGAAATTTTCGCGTGACTTTTATTTCGCGAATTTTCTATTTCCGAATTATTAGCGAGTTCTTGAATTCGCGGGTGAGTGTCAATGTATTCTATAAAATTAATAGTGCCTCTTTATTAGCGAGAACTTTGAATTCGCGAGGCAACCAATTCGCGAATATTAGCGAAAATTAAGTTCTCGCGAATATTTCCGGATCTACAGTATATACTTGCCTTCTGTGACTGTGCAAGCCTGTTTGTGTCAGACCTAGTCAGAAGCCCCAAGGACAGGTTTTTTTATGAGGTGACTCAGACTACCGATACCTGCCTAGACATATGGCATAATCGTATCATAAACAGATGCACCAAGTTAATTGAAAATAAGATTATTAGAAGATTATTAATGTTGGCTTTCATTACTGTAAGTTCGGAAATTTTGGTGTGACTTTTATTTTACAACTTTTCTTTTTACGAATTATTAGTGAGTTCTTGAATTCGTGATTGCGTACTCATAGTCTCATACAGTCTATAAAGCTCATAGTTTATTAGCAAGAAGTTTGATTTCATGAGGCAGAAAATTTGAAAATATTAGTGAATATTAAGTTCACGTAAACATTTCTGAATTTACAGTATGTTGCATTGATCATCTTCATCAGGCTGGCCATCAGTAACTGCCTATCAGAAATCATTGATATTTGCACCATAGTTGCCCATATTACAATGCATCCTTAAAGTTAAGGTATTAAATTTTGATGTGATATTTTTAAAAGCTTCAAAATCAATGACTGTTTTCACAAAAATGTGTTAAATAAAATACTATTCCTGTAACATAAATTATAAGGATTGAAATTTAGATTTTAGCTTTCACTGGATGATGAAAAACATTAGGCTGTTTTAATGTCTGTGTAGCCCGAAGGGCTTCTCGGAGACATTAAAACAGCTAATGTTTTTCATCGTCCAGTGAAAGCTAAAATCTGAATTTCAATACTTATACAGTTCAACCTCATTATAACGCGCCTCACTATAGTGCGGTTTTCAATATAACACGGCCATGTCATGGCTCCCAAATTAATTATTTTGTTATATATCTATTGTAAATAACCTCATTATAACACGGTTCACTTATAACACGGTCTGTTTCCATGGACCCCAAAGATAGCGTTATATTGAGGTTGACCTGTATATATATTTTATATTATCAATCAAGTATCAGATTTTTAATTGCGCATATCACCGTTCATTTTCATGTTATTTTACATCAAATCCGATTTAACGTAATTTTGGAACAGCCAAAACCTCAAATTTTCGCGCCTAACGTCATGGCAATACGTGACCAACGTCACGACAACTAGAGTAAACAAACAACGTCACTGGATGGGTTTTGACGTCTCCTCGCCCATAGGCCTGACCTCTAGATCACGTGACATAATGTTTTTCATCGGGAAATGAAGAACATCAAGAAAGATACTTTCATCTAGGGCGATTGCAATAAAAATGTAAATATTGAAAAATATATGTTTGATTTCAATAGGTTCAATTTGTCATCTTTAATATCTTAAGGTCTTCCTTAACTTTACGGGAGGATTGTAATTCTGGGTCCCGGATCCCAAGTAATAAGTGGGTTGACGGATTTCCCCAGGGTAAATTCTGGTTTCCTGCACCACATAATTGAGCCGCCTCATGGGAAAACCAACAATCTGCATATGCGAAAACAAAGGCGCAGATCATATGCGAAAACAAAGGCGCAGATCAGCTTCGCGGTAGCCGCGAAGCTGATCAGCCCCTTTGTTTTCGCTACTCGGATAGTACAATCCCTCCTCTACTTAACCCCAAAATTTCAAGCTACTAGCCTGCTTCTGTGCTTGTACAGCCTGATTTGTGTTGGACCTGTTCGGAAACCACATTGTTGGTTTTCCCACGAGGCGGCTCAATTAATGCCAATATCTGTGCAGTTATAGAAGAATGCATAGATTCCCTTGAGCTTTCTATATGAGCCACCGCATAAGAAAACCAACAAAATGCAAAGGCAAAAACAAAGCGACAGATGAGCTGTGCAGTAACTGCACACTCAGCTCTGACAGCTGACCAGCAGTGCCTTTGTTTTTGCAACACAGATAGTACAGTCCCTCTCTGTCTTCAAGTTGAAGTTTCAGTCTTCTAGCCTGCTTCTATGACTGTACAGGCTGGTTTGTATCGGATCTGGTCAGAAACCCATATTGTTGTTTTCTCAAGCAAAGGCTCATATGTAACTGAAGGTAACCAAATGATGTTTAAAGTTATCTAGAATGGTTTACATGTGATTTCAGACCCCGCCCAGACTGACTAGGGTTAGGTTTCAAAGTCTGAAACACAGTGAAATGTCAGTGTCATTTTTTTTTTATTTCACTAGGTCTAATAGTGAACATTGGCAGGTTTTACCTTGTAGTGGCTATTTCTGTTGTTCATGAAGTGTTCAAATATTGATTATCATATTCTTTAATTAAGAAATTTTAATTATGGTGGGAACACCAAAGACAGGTATTCTCCAGACAGAGCTCAATTGTCAACAGCTACACGTTGCAGAAGGACTGTAAGATACTCTGCAGTCTGCTTATTTTCGGATCATTACGTAAAACTTGCCCATGTATTATACAGAGATTTTTTAAGTTGTAAAAAATCAAAATTTTCAGTAGGATTTTTTTGATATTTTTCTTATGTTTGCTCAAAACATAGATTGTGGGTACAAGTTAGAACCGCCTTGCCGAGGCGGTTCTAACGACTACCCACAATCTATGTTTTGGAGCAAAAATAAGAAAAATAGGTATATCCCTGTGTACCCCAGTTTGTCTATATAAAAGTGGGATATAAGGGGGTATGTATTGCACGGACATGTTTTCCTGATGTAAGTGAAAGAAGCTCAGTCTTTATTTATAATGTAAATTAATGGGTGCAGTGTGTGCTCATTACTTTCTTGTAAATCATTTAAATGACATTTCTAATGAGGATCATTTGTACAAAGATTTTTTTTTGAGGTCCATGAACAAAGATTTGAGAAATGTCAAAAATATTATCTTTCATTTAGCAATAAATTTGCTCTATTATATATGAAACATGTATCATCATGAAAACATGTCTGTGTAATTTATACCCCTTTGAACCCCACTTTTATATAGCAAAACTTGGGTATGCAGGGGTATACCTAGTTTTCTTATTTTTGCTCCAAAACATAGATTGTTGGTACTTGGCGAGGCGGGCCAGTTCTAACTTGTACCCACAATCAATGTTTTGAGCAAATATATTCAAAATATCAAAATTTTTCAGCAGAAAATTTTTAATTTTTAAAGCTTAAAAAATCTCTGTTTATTGCATAGGCAAGTTTTCGTAATGTTTTTGATTTCTTTTCAGATATTAAGAGATAAGTCTCAAGCCACGTTGGAGGTTTAAAGAATCTTTGTGTTCATGTTGAAATATCAGTATCAGCACGCTTCAAACTCGTCACAAAGCGGTACCATGAGGCCTTGGACCAAAAAATATCTGTGTTATGGATTTTGTCTAGTCGGCGGAATGTTTATATTTATGTACAGTGCTTTTCCCTGTGATACCGGCCCGAGAACTTACATGGTCAACAAAAGTCCGAAATTAATGTTCGATAGAAATAATAAAGCCATTCCGTATGACAAAGATATGCCGCTGATATTTATAGGAGGCATGCCACGTAGCGGGACTACGTTGATGCGTGCCATGTTGGATGCACATCCGGAGGTGCGGTGCGGGGAGGAGACGCGTGTGATTCCCCGACTGCTGGGGATACGGACCAACTGGGAGAGATCTGAGGTGGAACGAACCCGATTGAAAGAAGCCGGTATATCGGGAGATGTCCTTGATTCCGCCGTCACAGCATTTTTGTTGGAGATTATCGCTCATCACGGAGAGGCGGCCAAATATCTGTGCAACAAAGACCCCTTTACATTGAAATCCAGTGTCTACTTAAAACATCTTTTTCCAAATGCTAAATTTTTGTTCATGATACGTGACGGTCGGGCAACGGTGCATTCCATAATCTCACGTAAAGTAACAATAACAGGGTTTGATCTGAAGAGTTACAAGCAATGTCTTGAGAAGTGGAACACGGCAATGGAGGTCATGTATTCGCAGTGCTTAAGGGTGGGTGCAGATAAATGTATGCCAGTTTACTATGAACAGTTGGTTTTACAGCCGGAACTATGGATGAAGAGAATCACTAAATTTCTCGATATACCATGGAATGATTCAGTTCTGCATCATGAAGATTTTATAGAAAAGCCTGGTGGGATAGCAGTATCAAAGTAGGTTTACTTTTATTCATTGCAAATAAGCCCTGGCATGTGAAAATTGGTCTTTGCATCACTTAAACATCCCCATTTGCACAAATTGTTATACTCGTTCTTCATACAATTATCAGGATAACATGTCTGTGTAATGTATATGTCACCAAGTGACAATTTCTTCCCAATATATAATGATAAAAATAAAATAAAAATACAAAAAATATATATAAAAAATATTAAAATATTAAATAAATATTAAAATGCACAAATGTATTTAATCATCAATGCCAAACATTAATTTTCATATAATATATTTTTGTAAACTTTTCTAAATTTTTGGTTTCAAAGTCATATTTTTCAATTTATCATTGTCATCAATATTTGCTCAGGCATGTTGATTTGCATCAGTAGATTTCAGGAAGTACTCATTGACAATTGAGTTTTAACTGATTTTGAACTTCTTAATTATCTTTAATTTTGAGATTGATCTGATTAATAGTGAAAGTTGCCACTTTTACTTCCTTTATTGCATCTTACCTTTCAAATTCAATTGTTCTTTAGAGATTTGCCATATGATAACTTCCTTCAATTAATCTGTCACTTTTTGACTCAAATCATATTTAAGGTGGACCTAAACTTTGGTTCATCAGTCTAGTCTTGAACTTCATACTGCAAACATCAGTCTCAGACTCAGTCATTCGCTTCAACACGTTTGCATGTTGGAATGACTTTAAATTGGAACTTGTGCTTATGTTGGATTGTGGAAACTATAAACTGGAAACTTAAAGGAACCTAACTGGAAACTTATTAATAACAATAAAAGTGGAAATGCAAGTAAATAACTTATTTAAAGAAAAGTACAAAATTAAGTGTTAAATTGTAAGAACTTAAGATTACACTAAAGTTAAATAAAGAATTATTATAAACTTAGAAAGTACAGAAGAAGACAAAAGTATTTAATGTTATCAAACTTATTTGATATTCAAGAACTTTGTATTGTTGGAACTATATTACATGTATGTGAATTTGTGAAATTTATCATTGAACATTTGAAATAATATTGACATTTGATACAGTTGAAATAAAAGGAAATAAATAAATTCAAAAACTTTAAATAACTTTCCGACTAGTTTCTAAGTTTGGAATCACGTCTAGCTAGCAACGTAAAGGAGCTAGCTAGCCAGGACCCCTTAATGCGACCATCTACGGGGCATGTCAACCAGAGTTAATTCCCCTTAATGCAAAACTGGTGTATCGACGACAAACAGCGAGTGCCAATAAACTACCCAACGGTTGACGGCCAATCCCCAGCACGGTTGCATATATCCCACTGAACTCCACTTTCATATAGTAAAAATGGGGTATATATAGTAAAAATGGGGTATACAGGGGTATACCTATTTTTCTTATTTTTCATCCAAAAAATAGATTGTGGGTACACGTTAGTTCTAACGTATACACACAATCTATGTTTTGAACAAAAATAAGAAAAATATCAATCATTTTCCACTGAATTTTCAATTTTTACATCTGAAAAAATTATTTGTATTTTGCATGGGCGTGTTTTTGTAATGTAAGTTTTTTGGGTATCTGTTATGATCACCTGGGTGTCAATGATAATAGATACCCGCAATTTATGATTTAATGGATACATGTAGATAATAGATAATACCAGCCCCGGATTTCCCCCATTTCTACTGTATGTACCCGCAAGTGCAAATCTGGGGTAGGTTTCATAAGATGTTCCGGTGATGGGGGTTACATCTAGGTCTGGCACAAAGTGGCCTGTGTAGCCCATTACAAAAACATGCCCATGCAATATACAGAGATTTTTCAAGTTGTAAAAAATGAAAATTTTCAGTAGCAAAATTTTGATATTTTTCTTAATATCGCTCAAAACATAGATTGTGGGTACACGTTAGAACCGCCTTGCCGAGGCGGTTCTAACGAGTACCCACAATCTATGGTTTGTAGCAAAAATAAGAAAAATAGGTATACCCCTGCGTATCCCAGTTTTTAGCTCACCTGAGCCGTCAGGCTCACAAGGTGAGCTTATAGTATACCCATGCTCCGTCGTCCGTCCGTCCGTCGTCCGTCGTCCGTCGTCCGTCGTCCGTCCGTCGTCCACCATTTTCAAAGATCTTCTCCTCTGAAACCGCTTGGCCAATCAAAGCCAAATTTTACATGAAGCATCTATGGGAAGGGGGAACCAATGTGTATATAAATAATCCAGGTCACATGACCAAGATGGCCGCCATGCCCATATATGGTAAAAACCCTTCAAAAATCTTCTTCTCCGGAACCACTGGACCGATTTCAACCAAACTTGGCATGAAGCATTAATGGCTCAAGCACTACAATGTGTATATAAATCATGACCCTATGATGACCTTGACCTATTTTACGGCAAGGTCAACATAGGTCGCGAATGCATTTGAATGGGAAAAATTGTTAAATTGTCATTTAAAGGAAAAATCTTGCAGAAAATGAGCAGTAGGACTGAATATTAATGATTCTGAAAAAAATTGGGCACCAGGGGCTCATCCGCCCCCACCCCGGGGCAATATACATGTATATCTCCATAATATTCAAACATCTTCTCCTCTGAAACCGCTTGGCCAATCAAAGCGAAATTTTATGTGAAGCATCAATAGGAAGGGGTAACAAATATGTATATAAAAAATTCAGGTCACATGACCAAGATGGCCGCCATGCCCATATATGGTAAAAACCGTTCAAAAATCTTCTACTCCAGAACCGGTTGACCGATTTCAACGAAACTTGGCACGAAGCATCGATGGCTCAAGCACTACAATGTATATATAAATCATGACCCTGTGATGACCTTGACCTATTTTACGGGAAGGTCAACATAGGTCACCAATGCATTTGAATGGGGAAAACTTTTAAAATGTCATTTAAAGTGAAAGTCTTGCAGGAAATGGGCAGTAGGACTGGATATTAATGATTCTGAAAAAAATTGGACCCCAGGGGCTCATGTGCCCCCACCCCGGGGCAATATACATGTATATTTCCATAATATTCAAACGTCTTCTCCTCTGAAACCGCTTGGCCAAACAAAGCCAAATTTTAAGTGAAGCATCTATAGAATGGGGGAATCAATGTGTATATAAATAATCTAGGTCACATGACCAAGATGGCCGCCATGCCCATATATGGTAAAAACCCATCAAAAATCATCTTCTCTGAAACCAATAGACTGATTTCAAGGAATCTTGGCGTGAGGCATCGATGGCTAAAGTACTCCAATGTATATATAAATCATGACCCTGTGATGACCTTGACCAAGTTTATGGCAAGGACAACATGGGTTGCCTGTGCATCTGAATTGGGAAAACTGTTAAAATGTCATTTGAAGGAAAAAGCCAACAGGAAATTGGCAAATGGACAGAATATTGAAGATTCTGAAAAAAGAAAATGGCCCAAGGGCTTATCTGCCCCTGCACTGGAGTTAAATACCATAATATTCAAACATGTTTATTGGTATATGCAGCTGATCTCAGGTGAGCGTTTACAGGACCATTGGTCCTCTGGTACTATATCAAAGTTGGGTATAAGGAGGTATTTATTTCACGGACTTGTTTTCCTGATGCTCAAAGGAAGGCTAGAAGCTTGAAAAATTGAATTAAAATGACTGTAGTTGGCCCTGGCAGTGAACGGTAAACTTGACTTAAGTTGTCGGTGGCAGTAAAAGTGTTAACCAATATTCATGTTTATATTTTAAATTTGTATACTGTTTATACAGTTTTCAAACATAAATTTACTTTAATTGACACTTCATTTGAAAAACTTGAAGGACATTAGATATTCTTTATATTTGACAGATATTAGTTTCGCATGCAGTTTATGTGCACACATCATGCAAACAAAATGAGCTGCTTCATGAGAAAACCATATTTTACCGATGCGAAAACAAACACACAGATCAGCGTGGTGTAGGATCTGTTTCACTATAATTAATAACTAATCAAAGAAATATCTACTGATTCATTATAAATCAGCTGTCAGTCAACATCAATAGAAGAAGAAAATTTGAATTTTATATTAACCTTCACACGAAAAAAAAAAACGCCCACAACCGTCTGGGTTTCAGACCAGGTCAAACATAAACCAGTCTGTAAAGCCACAGAAAATGGTTAGAACCTTGAAATATCAGAATCAAGAAGAAGGAGGATTTTACTATCAGTGTAGCGAAACTCAAGGCACAGATCAGCTGTGCAGTTACTGCACAGCTGATCTGTGTCCTTGTTTTCGTATAATGCGGATTGTTGGTTTTCTGGTGCGGTGGCTCATATATGAGCCCCCTCATGGGAAAACCAACAATCTGCATAGGCGAAAACAAAGACGCAGATCAGCTTCGCGGTAACCGCGAAGCTGATCAGCGCCTTTGTTTTCGCTTCTCAGATAGTACAATTCCTCCTCTACTTAACTCCAAAATTTCAAGCTTCTAGCCTGCTTCTGTAGCTGTACAGACCGGTTTGTGTCAGACCTGTTCGGAAACCACATTGTTGGTTTTCCCACGAGGTGGCTCATATGTTGAGCCATCCCATGAGAAATGTAGAAACCCTGGTTCATGTAATATTTGCATATTTTCAAAAACTTAAAGCTCATCACGCAAACATATCAATGCCATGAATACCCCCTTATGCCCATGAAGTAAAACTTCACATGGGTATATTTATTTTTCTTATTTCTTCTCCAAAACAAGGGTGGTGGGGTGGGAATATGGGCCCTCGCCTATTGGGGCCTAGGAGAAATGCATGGGCTACTTGTGCCTCCAGGCAAAGCATCTAAACTATTGACCGACCATATGATTACTCATATAAGCTTTATTGTTTTGTTAAACTTTGTTTGGGTGGTTAAATTTATGAAGCACATTTTGAGTGTCATGAGTGTCATGTCCTAATGTTGGGTAAAAGTCCCAGAAAATGGAGGCAACGTTCCAACATGAAAAGCATAAATTCAAACAAATGGATTGTGAGACTGTGTGGCAAGAATATGAAAAACATTAAAATTTTTCTGTTGAAATTTTAACATTTACTTCAAAACAAATGGTGTTCAAGTTGCATGGGTGTGCGTTCCTAATGCACAGATCAGCTGCACAGTAACCAGTGTCTCTGTTTTCACTACACAAATAGTAAGATCTGTAGTTTTAAATCATTTTTATACCCCGCCACTTAAAAAAGTGCGGGGTATTATGTTATACCCTCCAAAAAAAATTTGCGTTCCAGTGTCCGTCCGTCCGTCCGTCCGTCAGCGTTTCGTTTCCGGGCTCTATCTTGAGCAGTTATTGACCGAGTTTCTTCAAACTTTGTATAGGAGTTCATATCAGGAAGGAGTGGTTTGGGATTGAAGATGGGTAAATTTCGTCAAATAAGTACAGAGTTATGGCCCTTGTTAAAATTTCGTTTCCGGGCCCTATCTTGAGTATTTATTGACCGATTTTCTTCAAACTTTGTATAGGAGTTCATACCATGAAAGAGTGGTCTGGGATTGAAGATGGGTAAATTTTGTCAAATAAGTACAGAGTTATGGCCCTTGATTTACGTTAAAATTTTGTTTCCTTGCTCTATCTTGAGCATTTATTGACCGATTTTCTTCAAACTTTGTATAGGAGTTCATACCATTAAGGAGTGGTCTGGGATTGAAGATGGGTAAATTTCGTCAAATATGTACAGAGTTATGGCCCTTGATTTACATTAAAATTTTGTTTCCGGTCTCTATCTTGCGCATTTATTGACCGATTTTCTTCAAACTTTGTACAGGAGTTCATACCAGGAAGGAGTGAGATTTGGGATTGAAGATGGGTAAATTTTATCAAAGTATACAGAGTTATGGTCCTTCATTTATGACAAAATTTAGTTCTGCTCTTTATCTTGAGAATTTATTGACAAACATTTTTGCTAAATTAAATTTGCGTGGCGGGGTATCATGCATGCCTGCAGTTCTTTTATTTTTTATGTGGGACCAGGTTGAGACTGTTTTTCTCTTGACAGGGCTCAGAAAAAGTCAGATGTTATAAAGTTACAAATAAGAGTTTCTTATTATTGATAAAAATATTGTTTTGTCATCAGCTTTCTATATATGGCACAACCTGCGGAGAAGAATAACAAATGAGCAGCAATGGGAGAAAACCGGTCTTCGGTGTTTCTGACCAGTTCCGACACAAACTGGCGTATACAGTGACAGAAGAATGATAGAGGCTTGAAATTTCGGATTTAGAAAGAAGAGGAATTGACTATCCATGCAGTGAAAACAAAGGTGCTGATCAGCTGTGCAGTTACTGCACAGCTGATCTGCGCTTTTGTTTGCACATAATGCAAAAATCTGCTTTTCTCATGATGTGGCTCAGAAATGAGCTGCTTCACTCAAGTTTGACAAAAAAAAAAAAAACAAAAAAAAACTGTACATGTAGGCTATTGGAAGAGCCTTAGTGGTATGCACAGTGTCAGCATGCAGCCGACCCCTAGATCTTGTTATTTCATCAATGTTTGTAAAAAATAGGTTTATCATTGAATAGGCTCATAGCCATGATGATGCAAAAATTGTACTGATTCCTTGCCTAGCATGCTTTGTAAACCATATGTTGTGAGCTTAATCTCTGGCTTTTCCCATCATTAGCAGATTAGGGTGAAACTATTTAAATGAAGTCCCTTCTTTTGGTTATAACTTTAGCTTTTTGCGGGGAAACCCGGCCCGCACTTGAAGCAAAAGTCAGTTATCTATAATTTAAAAATTGTTCCCCCCTCCTCCCCACCCCCCACCCCCCGGCTCATGAGGCCATGATGAAAGGTCTTTGAAACTATGGATTAATTTTCCAAAACCCTGCACTTGAAGCAAAAGTCAGTTATTGTCAATAATTTAAAAATTGTTTTTCTATCTAATGTTTCAGGACAGAGAAGTCATCTGACCAGATTATCAAACCGGTGAATCTCGAAGCATTACACAAGTGGGTGGGGCATATACCACAGGATGTCATATCGGACATGCAAAAAATAGCTCCAATGCTTAGGACTCTGGGATACGATCCGCTCGCAAATCCACCGAACTACGGCAAGCCGGACTCCAAAGTGGCGGACAATACGTTACATATACAGCAGAATATAGAATATTGGAAGAAGAGGGAGGAAGAGATAGCAGCACAGAATACTCTAAGAAGGAAAGAGGGCCTTCACATGGCACCAGGTCAACGCTAGAGTGGAGAAATCAGTGGAATGAATGAGGAGAATATATTTTTGATGATAATTATGGGATGCTTATTTTTCTATTATTCAATGACATGATATTACTGGACAGATCAGGTACATGTAGCTCATTTTGACATGCAATTATTGAAGCAGACCAGGCCAAGGTTATAAAACTTTTTTTGTGCTTACCTCAGCTGAGCATGAAATTTGAATGCTCATATATACTTAAATAGCCCAAATAAATTGAAATTTCGGGTTTAGGAAAGCCTGCAATTTATCCTTCTAATAAATGTTAAAATGCCAGCAATCATGTCGGCATTTTAACATCAATATGAGCAGGATAAATTTTAGTCTCAGCTGAGCTGAGCATGAAAAATGTTTTAAACCTTGAGGTTAGATATTGATCTCTATAATACAACACATTTCTTTTGTGAAGATTTGGTCATGAAAACATACCTACAAGATTGCTTCCTCTGCTGATTAAGGTAGAGCATTTCATGGAAGTTGTGGCATAACTCGACATGACTGAAAAAATGTTGACAGCGATATTTAACAAAATAAATTATCCCAGTGGCGTCTGTCTATATCTGACTCCTAGATGTCTACATGCAGTGATCTCTTATGACTCATATTGTAAGTAGTATTGGTTTCACTGTTCTTCTTGGGTACTTCACATGGCATTGGGTACTTCACATGGCATTGTAATTTTATTTATTTAACCCATTGTTTCGGTAGAAGTTCTGCTAAGACTGAGCAAAGTATGATCAAAACCTCTATTTTCTTGGATGTTAAGCAACATATAAATAAAACAAAAGTGTTCCAGATTATCATCAAAATTTATACTCCATTTGGGTAACATGTTCATGTAATATACATCCCTGTACAACCCCACTTTTATTTGAGCCGTGTCGTGAGAAAATGGATTATTGCCTATGCAAAAACAAAGGCTCAGATCAGCTTCGCAGTAACTGCGAAGCTGATCAGCGCCTTTGTTTTCGCTACACGGATAGTACAATCCCTCTTCTTCTTAAAACCGGAATTTCAATGTTCTAACCTTATTTTATAGCTGCACAGACCGGTTTGTGTCGGACATGGTCAGAAACACTGAGGACAGGTTTTCTCACATTGTGGCTCATATTATTAGTGAAAGTCTTAGGGTTTACAGGGATATACATTTTTCTCTGTATATTTCATGGATCTGTTTTCCATTATGAATGTCTTTTCCATCTAGTCGACCAAAGAAAAAAGTGTGAAAAAGTGTGCAAAAAAGATATAATTATGTGTAGCTAGTTTAGTTGTTGATAATGATAGATTTTTATGATGTTCTTTTGTATTGTGCTTTAGAGTCCCAGTCAACAACTTTCCAGTGACTATTCCCTGGGTATTAACTAGTATTAATGCATAAATACCTGTGTCACACGATATTAACAGCCGTTTATTAATGAAAGGAAAGCCATGCATTAATATTGCAACTCACACGCACATTTGCTGTTAATACATGGCTTTTACTTATGCTCGATACTGGGCGCCGAGCAAAGCACGAACTGAAGTCCGCCCGGAACGAGCATAAAAATGAAAGCTTTTACGCGAATGAAAATGTGATGAGGCTGTAACATATAGTGCACCATTATTTCTTTCGTTTCTGCAGAATTTATGCAATAATAGCGATCAAAAATGATTTTGTCATTCATTAACATTCCCTAGGTCCCTCGGGGAGTGTTGAAAACCTCGGGCTATGCCCTCGGTTTTCAACACTCCCCTCAGGACCTAGCGAATGTTAATGAATGGAAAATCATGTTTGATCCCTATACTAATATATGAGCCACGTCATGAGGAAACAAACAGGTTGAGAGAAACCAAGCTGGAAATTTTGGATTTAGAAAGTAGAGAAACTCTAGGGAAAACAAAAGCGCTTTCTTATGTGGTGGCTCATTTAACATCATGTCAATTTGTCCTTTAAAAAGATGCATTTATCTGTCAAGAAGTACATGTATGCCCTCAACTTGCCAGTATAAGAAACAGTGTATAGACCTTGGATGATAAATGATTTATTTATGTCATCTCGATAAAAAAACATTGATGGTTCTCCATAGAATTTTCACAAAGAGATGATTATTTTTAGCACGATTTGACTGATTTTTGAGAGAAATTGTTTTTAGTTGAGCTGCATCATGATAAAAGCTGTGATTAGGGTTTCTGAAAAAGGACTCAGTAATTGAAATTTTGGATTACCAAACATTGTACATACCATGCTGAGGCAGAGAAGCAGCACAAAAATCTCCTAAGCTGATCTGTATCTGCAAAATCTGTTATTCTCCTGAATTGGCTCAGTTATCACCCCTCTAGTCAACCCTGAAAGACCAAAGGAGCAGACCACTCTGCTAGGTCTTCAGGGTCTACAATGTTTGCCATTACAATGTACCATATTCATTCTACATGTATTAAGCGCACAGTGCACTTAAATTTTCTAAATAACTTAAAGTTAATGAAATATCGTTCTAAAAACCACACACTACAGAGGAAAACAACGCATGAATTGCTCAAATAACCATGTCAAAACATCGAGGATGATGTCATTTGATTGTTCCAATGGGTGCAAAAGACTGTTTAATCATTTTCGATTTAAGTTTTAGTGCGAATAATACAGTTATAATGTGTAAAATTTGTGCAAAATACAGTACAGTTGTCGCGATGCTTTGAGCGATCGCTTAACGCGCAAAAAATTTTAATCCCTTCTAAAAACGTTTTGTGAGTGACTCACACATCACTCGCGAGTGACCTCGCGAGTGACGCGCAAGTTTTACGTAAAACAGTTTGCGAGTGACGCGCAAAGTTCTTTTGGTTCGTCGCGCATCGCGCATGGATCTTTGCGCGCTGCGCGACGTGATTCATCGCACTATAACATTCAAGTACATGTACTTACACTGTATAAAAAATATTTGTAAATTACTACTTTTTTGCTTAGTTTCGACGCATTTTTGTAAATGACCCTCAATTTAACTACAACTACATGTAGGTTTGGCTATTAATCAATTGTTTTGTCCTTTATGTTTGGGACTATTTCGGACAGTCCTTTATTTTTGGGGTTATTTCGGACATTAAAAAAAAAACAACAAAACAATTAACTTGTTCGATGTGAATTACATGCTAGCCGATCAGCCAGACTACTGTATGACAGTGAGTTGGTGTTAGTCAAGCATCAAAATTGTTTGAAGCATAAGAAGTCGTTTTTATCAATTGAAAAAAATGATTAAGGCTCATCTTGCTTATCTTATTTTTACCATCATCTACATTGTACGTAAATTGAACCACAGCCCACCGCGTAAAATTGCATCCGCCCAAAAAGTTTAGTATTCGCTTATGAACTTGCTGGAGTTTTATTTATATTTTCCTGCTTTTTATAATTTTCGTTTTTGTTTTTCGTTTAACTGAAATTGTTAATCGGGATGTAAAACCACAAATCAAAATAACACGGGTTTATGTTGTAACAAGTTGGTTTTACAGCTACATATAAATATACATACACGACATACTGTACATGTTTGTGTATTTAAATTCAATGGTGTTTAGAGATTCACCACGAGGACCGAACAACTACAATGTAACTAATTTATGCACGTTTTAAAATCATTACAAAAACATGCCCATGTAATATACTGATTTTTCAAAGTTGTAAAAATTGAAAATTTTCTGTAGATTTTGTTTACTTTTCTTATTGTTACTCAAAACATAGAATGTGGGTACACCTTAGAACGAATACCCACGATCTATGTTTTGGAGCAAAAATAAGAAAATTTTGTATACCCCTGTACAACCCAGTTTTGCTATTAGAAAAGTGGGGTTCAAGTGAGTATACATTACACTGAAATGTTTTCGTGATGTTTAGTTAAGTTCGGATAACTCAGGGGACGCCTATTGGGAAGTAGCTGCTCACTCGGCTTACGATATGTTCTCTAAGTATAAGTACCTAATTGTCATTTTGTTTTTTCTCACCTCGGTTTTTGGAGTAAGAATTTCTTTCTGATTGCGCCTTTTCCTGATCATTGCCTACTTGTATCTGTTTAATTACCAAGACTGAGAAAAAGAATGATTGGTTTAATAAAAAAAATTCTTCTCCATACGTGTATTTGGGATAGCTAAGGTATGTGACGGGGCTCAACGCAGACCTTCTGTTTAGACTATTTTCTTCTCATTATTTAAATAGAAAATATACAGTGTATCAATTTTCCTTCGGGTCAGACGAATATTCTACATGTACATTTATCTCTAGCCTAGTCGCTTTGTACTACCTTTGTACGATGCATATCTACATGTTTTAAGTAGGAATAGTTGGAGGGACCAGGCAGTAATCATGCAATAAAATTTGACATACATGTTGACATCAGGCGGGCATGAAAATTCAACATGAAACATTTTTACGACACACCTTATGAGCAAGATTGTTTAAAATTGTATAAATCGCACATATCTGATTCACGTCGCGCGTGTTTGACAAATGGTTTTGCGCGTTTACGAGATGATCGCGCAAGATTGCACGAAGTTTGCGAGTGACTCGCGTGACTCGCTAGTCACTCGCGAGTAAAGATAATCCCCTACGCGCAACCACGCGCAACGCTCAAATGCGCGTACGCTCAAAGCATCTCGACAACTGTACTGTACCAACATGGTAGTCGAGCAGTGTGCGCTTATGCATGTTTACTGAAAACAACCAGGGTATGCACTTATATGGTATTTTTCCACTATTTGACCTGTTATGCTATGATGATAATATTTGCATGGATGTGACTGATAGGTTACATATGCTGATATAATTGAGCTGCGACGCGAGAAAATCTGTCTTCGGGGTTTCTGACCAGGTCCAGCACAATCTGGCATGTACAGTTACAGAAAAAGGCTAGAAGCTTGAAATTTCGGGAAGAGTTGGTTGGTTGATTGGGGTTTAACGTCCCACCAACAGCTAAGGTCATATGGAGACGGGACCTCGGTTTATAGTCCCATCCGACGGACTTGAGAAGCCCGAGATCGAACCTGCGACCCTTCGGGAAGAGGATTAGCGGGATTACTGCACAGAAGATCAGCTACTATGTACTATCCATGTAGCAAAAACAAAGGCGCTGAGCAGTAGTTGCACAGCTGATCTGCGTCTTTGTTTTTGCATATGCAAAAGTCTGGTTTTCTCATGGAGTGGCTCATTTATAGCACCTATAAATATGAAGTTTGTTACCATTTAGGCATTTTACTTATAATACTCAAGTAAGACAATCTACTGCTATCTCTATTTGCTCTATTTGTGTATTGAATTTCATGTTATTTAAATTGTCTTCAGTTATGCATAAACTTTTGCAGTTTGCTTATCTCAGAATTAAATTCTTAACTTGATATTAAACTAATTAAAATATCCTTCCTTTTCATCACGAAATCACGTCCGTGTAATGTATACCCCCTCAAACCCCACTTTTTACCCCACTCGGCGAGGCGGTTCTAACAGGGTACCTACAATCTATGTTTTGAGCAAAAATAAGAAAAATATCCAATTTTTTCAGCTGAAAATTTTCAATTTTTAAAGCTAAAAAATTCTCTGTATATTGCACGGGCAGGTTTTCGCAATGTGAAGTTGGTGCATGTACTTAATGCCATAAGAAAGTCTAAACTAGTCTTTACCCAGACTACATTTTTATTATACAGTAGTTATCATTCACCATTTTTGCATTATTGGCTGGTTCCCAGCTTAGAAATAATCGATATTAGAAATACAGGTAACCATTAACCACCCTGTAACCACCCTGACCTTGAGGTCAGGGTCGTTTTGGTTACCTGTATTTCCAATATTGATTTTTGTAAGCTGGAAACCAGCTGATAATGCAAAAATGGTGAATTCTATTTAGTGCATTGTGTGCTTAATTTTTAGCTCACCTGAGCCGTTAGGCTCACAAGGTGAGCTTATAGGATGGCCATGATCCGGCGTCCGTCCGTCGTCCGTCCATCGTCCACCATTTTCAAAGATCTTCTTCTCTGAAACCGCTTGGCCAATCAAAGCCAAATTTTATATGAAGGGGAACCAATGTGTTTATAAATAATCCAGGTCACATGACCAAGATGGCCGCCATGCCCATATATGGTAAAAACCCTTCAAAATTCTTCTTCTCCGGAACCACTGGACCGATTTCAACGAAACTTGGCATGAAACATTGGGGACTAGAGTACTACAATGTGTTTATAAATTATGACCTTTGGATGACCTTGACCTATTTTACGGCAAGGTCAACATAGGTCGCCCATGCATTTGAATGGGGAAAATTGTTAAAATGTCATTTGAAAGGCAAATCTTGCAGGAAATGGGCAAATGGACTGAAGGTAGGTAATTCTGAAAAAAATTTGGACCCCAGGGGTGGTCTGCCCCCACCCCGGGGCAATATACATGTATATTACAAAAATATTCAAAGATCTTCTTCTCTGAAACCACATGGTCAATCAAAGCCAAATTTTATAGGAAGCATCTATGGGAAGGGGGAATCAATGTGTTTATAAATAATCCAGGTCATATGACCAAGATGGCCGCCATGCCCATATATGGTAAAAACCGTTTAAAATTCTTCTCCTGAACCAATGGACCAATTTCAACAAAACTTGGCATGAACCATCGGGGAATGAAGTACTACAATGTATATATAAATTATGACCTTTGGATGACCTTGACCTATTTTACAGCAAGGTCAACATAGGTCGCCAATGCACTTGAATGGGGAAAACTTTTAAAATGTCATTTAAAGTGAAAGTCTTGCAGGAAATGGGCAGTAGGACTTAATATTAATGATTCTGAAAAAAATTGGACCCCAGGGGCTCATTTCCTCAATCCCGGGGCATTATACATGTATATTACCATAATATTCAAACATCTTCTCCTCTGAAACGGCTTGGCCAATCAAAGCCAAATTTCATGTGAAGCATCTATAGAATGGGGGAATCAATGTGTATATAAATAATCAAGGTCACATGACCAAGATAGCCGCCATGCCCATATATGGTATAAACCCTTCAAAAATCTTCTCCAGAACCGGTTGACCAATTTCGAAGAAACTTGGCATGAAGCATCGATGACTCAAGTACTACAATTTATGTGATGACCTTGACCTATTTCAAGGCAAGGCCAACATGGGTTGCCAATATGTATTTGAATGGGTAAACTGTTAAAATGTCATTTGAAGGGAAAAACTTGTGTGGACAGTATATTGATTATTCTGAAAAAATAATGGCCCAAGGGCTTCACCTGCCCCTATACTCGGACTATTTTCTATAACATTCGTATATACAGCAGATCTCAGGTGAGTGTTTACAGGACCATTGGTCCTCTGGTTCAAAGTTGCTTCAAAAATACTATATAAAATTAACTGTACCTATTGAAGTAGGACTACATGTACATGTATATGTTTGATTCGTAGACAGAGACATTCCATTAACATTAGAAAAACTTATTATGAGTTATCGTCAACAGTCAATGTTTTGTGTAAAGTATTGTCACAAAGAGTTTTGGGGGTTATTGTTGAGGATAATGTTTGCATTTATAAGAACAATTTTATATGAGCATTCACATAAGAAAACCAACAAGTTGGCTTCCCGACCAGGTCTGACACAAACTGTCATAGAAGAATGCTAGAAACTTGAAAGAAGAGGAATTGCACTATCTGTGTAGCGAAAACAAAGACGCTGATCAGCTATGAAGTTACTGCACAGCTGATCTGCGCCTTTGTTTTAGCCTATGCAGGCTTTTAGTTTTCTCATGTGGTGGCTCATATGTTACTGTCATCTCTGGTTATCCAGAGAGAACCATCATGACTTGAGAACAACCAATGTAGATGACAATAATAAGCTATAAAAGGGTGTTTTGTAAAGGGGCACTGATGAGGGTTAATTACCTGACATTGTTCAATTGTACACACAGGTCAGCTTTACCATTTTCCCAAGGTTATAAAACTTTTTTTCATGCTCAACTCGGCTTAGCATGAGAAAAAAATGTCATAAATATCGAAAGAGTTTAAGGTTTAAAACACCAAAGATAGTCATTTATCTTGCTAATAAATGTTAAAATGCTTCTACAGTTTTTGGCATTTTTATGAGAAGTATAAAACGAGCAGGATAAATGCATGCTTAGCTGAGTAGAGTACGAAAATGTTTATATCCTTATGACCTGGTCTCTCAGTGCTGCTGTGAAATATGGATTTCTAATGACTGGGCTTAAATGAATTATTCTGTTACTACATGTATTTGAACCATGACTTAACAAAAACTTGATCATAAACAAAAACTTGATCATATCAAAAATATACTGGGCTGTTATCCACCTCAGATGGCGGTTAAACAATTCAAGTTTTAGATATAAAAAGAAGAGTGGTTGTACTATCCACGTAGTAAAAATGAAATCATTGATTTGCTATGCAGTGACTGCCCAGCTTTGTTTTGGTATATGCAAAAATCTGGTTTTCTCACCATGAAATGGCTCATTTTGTGTTATTTTGTTCTTATAATGCATTAAGCCTGATGATGATTATTACTTTGTTTTGCTCAATTCATTATGTTTATTTTTGTTTTTCCTATTGTCATACACTAACCTTTAGAAGCTAGTATTATGTTAAAAGTCATTGAAAACATGCATGCTTGTGTGTACATGTATATTAGATAGAATCTCAACAGATAGTTCTTTTAGTTGATTATGAACTCATTACATGTATGTGTTTGTCCAGGTTGTCCAGAATTTTAACCCATTAAGACAAATGAACTTTTCCATTGTTATCATTTGGATGAGTCCATTTTCATTTCAAGGGCAGTGGTAATGATCATTACGAAAACTTGCCCATGCATACAGAGATTTTTTTCAGCTGTAAAATTTGAAAATTTTATCAGAAAAATGTTGATATTTTTCTTAATTTTGCTCGAAACATAGATTGTGGGTACACGTTAGAACCGCCTCGCCGAGGCGGTTCTAACGAGTACCCACAATCTATGTTTTGGAGCAAAAATAAGAAAAATAGGTATACCCCTGCATACCCCAGTTTTGCTATATAAAAGTGGGGTACAAGGGGGTATACATTACACGGACATGTTTTCCTGAGGTTTTATTTCATTTTTCAAAAATTATTCACAAGCAAACAGAATAGCCCAGATGGGGCCCTGAGTTTCGCGGCTTCACATCTGGGGCTGTTATACTATGTGCCTATATCCCATGAAAAGGATGCCAGGCTTATAGAGTTAAAGATAAGAGTACTGTTAAGCTGGTTTTTGAGTCTACTCATGTGCATAAAAACATTGAAGACAGATGGACATGTAATATGAGCCACGACGCTAGAAAACTGGTCTTCGGGGTTTCAGACCAGGTCTGAAACAAACCGACATGTACAGTCACAGTAGCAGGCTAGAGGCTTGAAATTTTGGCTGTAAGTAGAAGAGGAATTGTACTATCCAAGTAGCGAAAACAAATGCGCTGGTCAGCTTCGCAATTATAATACTTCTAAGCTGATCTGCGCCTTTGTTTTCGCATAGGCAAAAGTACGGTTTTCTCACGAGGCTCATAATTTATTATCATGGTTTCTGTACATGAAATAGTGTTTTCATTTCGAGAACATTTGTCATTTTTGTGATATTATGTTTATTTTGTGTTCATGTTGTTATTTTAACAGAAATATTCTTTGTCATAGGAACAAATATGTTTTTTAACTCCTTTGAGCCGAGGCAATGTCCATGACCTGTTAGTTTGTCATGTGTTCTCATTACGAAAACATGCCCATGCAATATATAGCTGTAAAAATTTAAAATTTTCAGTAGAAAAATTTTGATATTTTTCTTATTTTTGCTCAAAACATAGATTGTGGGTACACGTTAGAACCGCCTCACCCCTGCATACCCCAGTTTTGCTATATGAAAGTGGGGTGTAAGGGGGTATACATTACATGGACATGTTTTCCTGATTTGCGCGATTGATTGTCTGTCAACCATTTTCAAAACTTCCAAATGCTTCTTATCTTTAACACCTTGACCAGTCAAAGCCAAATTTGCATGGAGCCTCATTGGATAGATTGTACAAAAGTTCAGTTCACATGATCAAGATGGCTGCCATGCCCATACAAGGTAAAATCGTGTGTTGTTTTTGCAGCCTTTTTTAGCTCACCTGAGCCGAAGGCTCACAGGTGAGCTTATAGTATACCCATGCTCCGGCGTCCGTCCGTCCATCCATCGTCGGGGTCCGTCGTCGGGGTCCGTCGGCGTTCACAATTTCAAAGATCTTTTTCTCTGAAACCGCTTGGCCGATCAAGTTGAAATTTTATGTGGAGCCTCCATGGGTAGGAGGAATGAAAGTTTGTTCACGGGAACTTGATCACATGACCAAGATGGTCGCCGCGCCCATATCTGGTAAAAACCTTTCAAAAATCTTCTTCTCCAGAAGCGTTGGGCCGATTTCCACGAAACTTGGTATGTATTATCGGGGACTCCAGCCCATCATAGTTTGCTAAAATGATTACCCTGGGTTGACCTTGACCTATTTTACGGCAAGGTCAAATTTGGAAACATAGGCTTTTACATGGGAAAAAGTGAAATCTATGGATTTTTTGAAAACTATTGCAGCCTGAGGCCTGAAAAGTGGTAGATGCAAACAACTAATGGAGAAGATGAAGGTATGTGATTAATTTAGGTCAAGGTCATCTCTTGACCTTGGCCAGTCTGTCTTCCATACACATTTTTCAAAAATCTTCTTCTCTGAAACTGCTTGGCCTATCAAAGTGAAATTTTATGTGGAGCATCCATGGATAGAGGAGACGAAAGTTTGGTCGCAAAATCAACATCACATGACCAAGATGGCCGCCACACCCATATATGGTAAAAACCACTAAAAAATCTTCTACAGAACCGGTGGGCCGATTTCCACGAAACTTGGTATGTAGCATCGGGGACTTCAGCCCATCATAGTTTGATAAAATGATGACCCTGGGATGACCTTGACCTATTTTACGGCAAGGTCAAATTTGGAAACATAGGCTTTTACATGGGAAAAAGTGAAAACTATGGATTTTTGGAAAACTATTGCAGCCTGAGGCCTGAAAAGTGGTAGATGCAAACAACTAATGGAGTTGATGAAGGTATGTGATTAATTTAGGTCAAGGTCATCTCTTGACCTTGGCCAGTCTGTCTTCCATACACACTTTTCAAAGATCTTCTTCTCTGAAACTGCTTGGCCAATCAAAGTGAAATTTTATGTGGAGCATCCATGGGTAGGGGAGACGAAAGTTTGATCACAAAATCCAGGTCACATGACCAAGATGGCCACCACGTCCATATATGGTAAAAACCACTCAAAAATCTTCTTCTCCAGAACCGGCTGGCCGATATTCGCGAAACTTGGTATGTAGCATTTGGGACTCCAGCCCATCATAGTTTGTTGAAATGATGACCCTAGGATGACCTTGACCTATTTTATGGCAAGGTCAATTTTGGAAACATAGGCTTTTACATGGGAAAAGGCGAAACCAATGGATATTTTAGAAACTGTTGCAACCTGAGACCTGAAAGTTGCTAGATGCAGACAACTAATAGAGTCAATGAAGGTAAGTAATTAATGATGGTCAAGGTCATTTCTTGACCTTGACCCAAGGTCATTTAAATATCATAATTAAAATTATGGTTTTCTCAGAAATAACTGGGTTTGGAAACTATTGCAGCCTGAGACCTGAAACTTTGCAGATGCAGACAACTAATATGAAGTCAATAAAGGTGTGTGAGTATTCAAGGTCAAGGTAGTTTCATGATGACTTAATATTCCAAGATCAGGCTTCAGGTGAGCGTTCTCAGGACCAATGGTCCTCTGGTTTAAATCTGGGTTCTCAAGCCTGTAACTTATGTGGGTTTTCTTATGATGTTGCTCATTTAATACATAATTAATGTTAGTTTTAGGATTGTAAACAAAATGTTACAATTTTGAATTAAAAAGAAATTATTTTTTACATATTTAATGTACTTATTAATGTAGATTTATATCAAAATTAAATTATTTATTTTCAAATAAATTCTTTAAGAGGAAACTTGAAACTAGAGCATTAAGAACTGAAATGATGTAAAGATAAACATGATGCTTGATAGTATTTAAGTATGATTTAAAACTGAATGTTGGTGGATGAATCAGCATATCATATGTTTAACCCGTAACCCGATAATCATATAAAATGACATCAAGTATAAGCATAGGATTTCATAGACTCATACATTGCACCGCCCAGTTTAATTGTAATACAGAGCTCATTTGAGAAAAAAACTTGTTTTTGCATGGGTTTCTGATGGACATAGGTCTGACACAAACTGGGTGGGCAAAACCAAATGATATTTCTTGATGTTCCAAATTTGAACTTTGAAGGAGGGATTGTAGTTCCTATGGCATTATGCAAACATGCCCATGTAATATACAGATTTTTCCTAAGTTGTAAAAATTGAAAATTTCCATTAGAAAAAATTCAATATTTTTCTTATTTTTGCGCAAAACATAGATTGTGGTTCTAACAAGTACCCACAAATTTAATTTATGTTTTGGAGCAAAAATAAGAAAAATAGGTATACCCCTGCATACTCCCGTTTTACTATATAAAAGTGGGATTCAAGGGGGTATTCATTTCATGGACATGCTATCAGTTGGTGTAGTTAACATACTCCTTTGTTCAGTGCATAATTCAGTTTTCCCTTGATGCAGCATATTAAAAATAGGGTGTTTATATTATTAAAAAACAGGGTCCATTAATTAGAACATTATAAGTCGGAAGTCATACAGTGTGGGGGTCAATAAGTGTACCATCAGGAAAACATGTCCGTGAAATGTATACCCCCTCAAACCCCACGTTTTTATACTAAAATTGGGGTATGCAGGGGTTTACATTTTTTTTTATTTTTGCTCCAAAACATAGATTGTGGGTACTCGTTAGAACCGCCTCGGCGAGGCGGTTCTAACGTGTACCCACAATCTGTGTTTTGAGCAAAAATAAGAAAAATATCAAACTATTTCAGCTGAATATTTTCAATTTTTAAAGCTAAAAAAATCTCTGTTTATGGCATGGACATGTTTTCGTAATGACACTGGTCCATGATGTGGATAGAGGTCTACTGATTCCATTACTTCCATTAAACAGTGTTCACAGGCTAGATGAATGATTAAAATGATTGATATAAGTGCTTTAAGTAAATAAGTTGTGTCAAGCATGTTTTTAGTTATGGAACAATACAGATCCCCCGTAGATGACAATAAAATATGTTGATCTGTAGTAAAGATTGCACAATCTTATAGTACAGATTGTACAATGGGCATATAACAAATCACACAATCTATAGTACAGGTTGCTCAATGGGATAGTACAGATTGCACAATCTATAGTACAGATTGTACAATGGGCATAGAAACAGATTGCACAATCTATAGTACAGATCGCACAATGGTCATAGTACAGATTGCACAATATATAGTACAGATTGCACCATGAGCATAGTACAGATTGCACAATCTATAGTACAGATAGCACAATGGGCATAGTACAGATTGCACAGTCTATAGTACAGATTGCACAGTCTATAGTACAGATTGCACAATGTGCATAGTACAGATTGCATAATCTATAGTACAGATCGCACTATGGGCATAGTACAGATTGCACAATCTACAATATAGTACAGATCGCACAATGGGTATCTAATATGACTCGTGTTGTCCCTTTACCTGATGAGTTCGGGCAACTATGTCATCTTTGACAAGACATGTTTACTTATTTTAGAAATGGGCAGCATTATGAGAAGACCGGCTATTTGTCTATGGGAAAACCCAGATAATTAAATCCCTCTTTTTCTGAAGTCTGGAATTTCAAGCTTCTAGCCATCTTCTGTGATTGTACGGACCAGTTTGTGTCAAAGCAGGTCGGAAACCTGAAGACGTTTTTTCTTGCGTCACAGATTATTTGGTGTCACATGCTTTTAAGTAATGTGCTTTTTATGTGTACTTCTAATTCCGTAAGTACTTAGATCTAAGTATAAAAGTGTTCATGCATTTTATTTTTTAAACTGTGCTGTTAACATAAAATCAGTGAAGTCAATTAAAAGGACATATTTTCTATCATTTTTGTTTTCATTTATTGTACCAAACTCCGTCTAAGGCCTTCTGAGGTTGATCTAAGGTTGAAAAATATAGTTTTATTCTACCCTAGCCTGACTGGTCACTTAGGCTTTTCAATGACGAAAAATGTAAACTTTTTCAGCTCACTTGAGCAAAAGGCTCACAAGGTGAGCTTATAGGATGGCCATGCTCCATCGTCCGTCCGTCGTCGTTGTCCGTCCGTCCGTCCACAATTTCAAAGATCTTCTCCTCTGAAACCAAACTTCATGTGGAGCATCCTTAGGAAGGGGGAAAGAAAGTTAATATAAATGGTCCAGGTCACATGACCAAGATGGCAGCCATGGCTATAGATAGCAAAAACCTTTAAAAATCTTCTTCTCAAAATGTAATTAAAATGTAGAAAAATGTTATTAAATGGAGGGAAACTTGCTGGGAGTATGCAAGTGGACAGAAGATTTATGTTTATGAAAAAATTTTGTCACCAGGGGGTTGTCTGCCCCTGCCGCGGGGCTATTTACATGTAATGACCATAATATTCAAACATCTTTTCTGTAACTGCTTGGCCAATCAAAGCCAAACTTTATGTGGAGCATCACTAGGAAGGGGGAATGAAATTTGTATAAATGGTCAAGGTCACATGACCAAGATGGCTGCCATAGCTATAAATAGCAAAAAAAAAAAAATAAATAAAAAAATATAAATCTTCTTCAGAACCAGAAGGCCTATGATTTTAAAACTTGGCATGAAGCATCAGGGAATGGAGGTCTACAAAGTTTGTGTAAATAATGACCCAGGGATGACCTTGTCCTACTTTACGGCAAGGTCAACATAGGTCGCCCATGCATTTGAATGGGGAAAATTGTTAAAATGTCATTTGTAGGGAAAAACTTGCAGGAAATGGGCAAATGGACTGAAGATATATCATTCTGGAAAAACTTGGACCCCCAGGGGTTGGTCAGCCCCCACCCTGGTGCAATGTACATGTATATTACCATAATAATCAAAGATCATCTTCTCTGAAACCGCTCGGCCAATCAAAGCAAAATTTTATAGGAAGCATCTGTACAAAGCGGGAACCAATGTGTACATAAATAATCCATGTCACATTACCAAGATGGATGCCATGCCCATATATGTTTTAAAGTTTAAAATTTAAACACTTCAAAAATCTTCTTCTCCGGAACAGATGAACAGCTTTCAAGGAAACTTGGCATGTAGCATTAGGGCTCAGTAGAGTATGGACAATGTGATCATAAATCACTCTGAGACGGTGACCTATTTTAGGGTACAGTCAACATGGTTTGCCTATGCATTTGAATGGGGAAAACTGTAAAAATGTCATTTGAATGGAAAACCTTGCAGGAAATTAGCAAATGGACAGAACATTGATTCTGTCAAGAATATGGCCCTAGGGCTTCATCTGCCCCTGCACTGGGGCTACATAATATTCAAACATGTTTATTGGTAAATATAGCAGATCTCAGGTGAGCGTTTACAGGACCATTGGTCCTCTAGTATTGTTTACTTGTGTGTAGCAAGTTTTAGATGTCATGATATCCCAATTTTTAGAGGAAGTCCCATTAAATAGAGGCAATATCCCGACATGGCAATAGCTATTGACTGAAACGCTTAGCAACAAATTAAACCAACAAAAATGCTGCTTGTTAGCTCACCTGAGGTGAGATTTTAGGATGATACTCGAGCTGTTGTGCGTCTGTGTACTCACATTTTCAAAGATCTTCTCTGAAACTGCTTAGCCAATCAAAGCCACATCTAACGTGTATATAAATGATGCACATTTATAATAATCTATAATAGAGGAAGAGTCGTAACTAATGTGGCGAGCACTAATGTGAGCTGACCCCATTGTATTAGATATTATTAGCTCACCTGAGCCATTAGGCTCACAAGGTGAGCTTATAGTATGCCCATGCTCCGTCGTCCATCGTCATTGTTGTCGTCGTCGTTGTCGTCGTTCACACTTTTCAATCATCTTCTTCTCTGAAACCGCTTGGCCAATCAAATTTAAATTTCATGTGGAGCATCCTTAGGAAGGGGGAACCAAAGTTTGTATAAATGGTCCAGGTCACATGACCAAGATGGCCGCCAGGGCTATAAATAGCAAAAACCTTTAAAATTCTTCTCCAGAACCAGAAGGCCTATAATTTTGAAACTTGGCATGAAGCATCAGGCAATGGAGCTCTACACAGTTTGTATAAATCATGACCCTGGGATGACCTTGACCTTTTTACGGCAAGGTCAACATAGGTCGCCCATGCATTTGAATGGGGAAAAATAGGAAAATGTCATTTAATGGCAGAAAACTTGCTAGGAATGAGCAAATGGACAGAAGATTTATGTTTATGAAAATATTTTGGGTCCAGGGGGTTGTCCCGGGGCTATATACATGTATATGACCAAAATATTCAAACATTTTCTCTGAAACCGCTTGGCCAATCAAAGCGAAGCTTTATGTGAAGCATCCATAGGAAGAGGGAATGAAAGTTTGTATAAATGGTCAAGGTCACATGACCAAGATGGCCGCCATGGCTATAAATAGCAAAAACCTTTAAAAACCTTCTTCTTCAGAACCAGAAGGCTTATGATTTTGAAACTTGGTATGAAGCATCTTGGAATGGAGCTCTACAAAGTTTATATAAATCATGAACCTGGGATGACCTTGACCTTTTTTACGGCAAGGTCAACTTAGGTCGCCCATGCATTGGAATGGGGAAAATAGGAAAATGTCATTTAATGGCAGAAAACTTGCTAGGAATGAGCAAATGGACAGAAGATTTATGTTTATGAAAATATTTTGGGTCCAGGGGGTTGTCCCGGGGCTATATACATGTATATGACCAAAATATTCAAACATCTTCTCTGAAACCGCTTGGCCAATCAAAGCCAAACTTTATGTGGAGCATCCTTAGGAAGAGAGAATGAAAGTTTGTATAAATGGTCAAGGTCACATGACCAAGATGGCTGCCATGGCTATAAATAGCAAAAACCTTTAAAAATCTTCTTCTTCAGAACCAGAAGGCTTATGATTTTGAAACTTGGTATGAAGCATCTTGGAATGGAGCTTTACAAAGTTTGTATAAATCATGACCCTGGGATGACCTTGACTTATCTTATGGCAAGGTCAACTTAGGTCGCCCATGAATTTGAATGGGAAAAATAGGAAAATGTAATTTAATTGCAGAAAACTTGCTAGGAATGAGCAAATGGACAGAAGATTTATATTAATGAAAATATTTTGGGCCCAGGGGGTAGTCTGCCCCTGCCCCTGCCCCGGGGCTATACAATAATATTCAAACATCTTCTTCTCTGAAACCGCTTGGCCAATCAAAGCCAAACTTTATATGATGCATCCTTAGGAAAAGGGAATGAAAGTTTGTATAAATGGTTATGGTCACATGACCAAGATGGCTGCCATGGCTATAAACAGCAAAAACCTTTAAAAATCTTCTTCTTCAGAACCAGAAGGCTTATGATTTTGAAACTTGGTATGAAGTATCTTGGAATGGAGCTCTACAAAGTTTATATAAATCATGACCCTGGGATGACCTTGACCTATTTTATGGCAAGGTCAACTTAGTTCGCCCATGCATTTGAATGGGGAAAATTGTTAAAATGCCATTTGAAGGGCAAAACTTGCAGTAAATTGGCAAATGGGCTGAATTTTCATGATTTGAAAAGACATTTACTACAGGGGTTATTCAAACCCTGCCCTGGGGTTATATACATGCATATTACCATTGTAGTCAAAGAAGTTTATTAGTATATATTTCGGGTCTCAGGTGAGCGTTTATAGGACCATTGGTCCTCTTGTTATATTGTACAATTAAATATTATTATTAAATAATAATAATAATGCAGGTCACACAGCCAGGATGGCTGCTATGGTCATACATGTATATGGTGAAAACCCTTCAAATCTTCTCCGGAACGGGTGAACCGATTTCAAAGAAATTTGGCATATAGCTTTTTAGCTCATCTGTGCCGAACGTTCGCAGGTGAGCTTATAGTATACCCATACTCAGGCGTCTGTCGTTGTTGTCGTCATCGACATTTTCATTGTCCACAACCTCTTTGGACCCAACTACTTTTCTTTTGTCCAGTGTGTGTACTTGTTGACTCTCAGGAGAGCGATTATTGCCATTTGGATTACTTGTTGTCATTTCTTTCATTTTCATATGAGTGATTTTCAAACGGGTTGTCCTCAATGACATTAAATTTTCTTTATGAAAACATCTACATTAATATTTCAGCAGTAAAAATTATTATTTTCATTTGAAAAGTTTTGATATTTTTTTTTCTCCTTTTTTACACTCAAAACATAGATTGTGGGTACACATGAGGCGGTTCCAACCAGTGCCCACAATCAGTGTTTGAAAAAAAAAAAAAAAAAAAAAAAAAAAAAAAAAAAAATAGAAAAATGAAAAGTTTAACCCTGTACACCGGGCCTGTACACCAAAGTTTTATTGCAGAAAAGTGGGGTTACTGCAGTAAAGTGTGGTTTAAGGGATATACATGTCATGGACATGTTATCCTGATGTCCGTCACAATAGTAAATTTGAAAATCATGGCCAAGTTTGGCTGTCCACCCAGATTCATAGCAATGGTGCGGCAGTTTCATGAAGGCATGCAGGCACGTGTGCAAAATGATGGAGAGTTCTCTGAACCATTTGAAGTAACAAATGGGGTCAAACAAGGCTGTGTTCTGGCACCAACACTGTTCAGCATGATGTTTTCTGCCATGCTTATGGATGCTTTTCAGGACAGTGACACTGGTTTTCCAATCAGGTACCGTTTTGATGGCAACATATTCAACCTCAGAAGGTTGCAAGCCAAAACTAAGGTCCAGACTGATGTGCTAGATGAGCTCCTCTATGCAGATGATATGGATAAGAATGCCAGCACAGAGGCAAAAATGCAAAGAGCCATGGATCAAGTCTCACAGTCATGTGATAGCTATGATCTCACAATCAGCACAAAAAAGACAGAGGTTGTACACCAACCAGCGCCCGGAAAGCCATATAATGAACCAACCATCACTGTGAATGGGCAAAAACTGAAAGTTGTTGACAAGTTCACCTACCTGGGAAGCACTCTCTCCAGAGCAGTGCATATTGATGATGAGATCACTGCCAGAATTGCAAAGGCTAGTGTGGCATTCGGACGACTCCGTGCAAATGTCTGGGAGCGAAATGGAATCAAGCTTGACACCAAGCTGAAAGTCTACAAGGCTGTGGTACTGCCAACCCTCTTGTATGCATGTGAGACCTGGACAGTATACCAACGCCATGCTAAGAGACTTAACCATTTCCGCTTAAGCTGTTTGAGAAAGGTGTTAAAAATCAAGTGGCAGGACAAGATTCCAGACACAGAGGTCCTGACGAAAGCAGGGATGCAAAGCATGCATACAGTCTTAAAGCTAGCACAGCTAAGATGGACTGGCCATGTTATAAGAATGCCTGATGCGCGACTTCCAAAGAAAGTTTTCTATGGAGAACTACAGGAGGGAAAGCGCTCTCAAGGTGGCCAGAAGAAACGCTACAAAGACACCCTCAAAGCCTCTCTGAAGGATTTCGAAATACATGTACCAATGGGGTCCTGGGAACAGACTGCACAGGAGCGATCAAAGTGGCGAGGTCTCATCAACAAAGGAGCAGCTCTTTATGAAAAGAAGAGAATCTGTGAAGCTGAAAGAAAGCGAAGAGAGCGCAAAGCCAAAACAAATGTGCCACCATCAGACTCTATGACATTGACTTGCTCTACTTGCAACCGACAGTTTAGAGCCAGAATTGGCCTAGTCAGCCATCAAAGAACTCACCAACACACATCAGCACTATTCAAGAAATAATGATGGTCTTTCTCATTAGTGAGAGACGAACTATCATCCTGATGTCCGTCACAATAGTATGAGCAGTTCAATATTACAAGTTGTATTACAGTCTAAGATTTTTTTCACCCATTGTTAATCATACAGCCATGCCTGTATTTGTAAAACTACAACATAAAATGTATACATACAATGTTCTGACATAATATTTAGACAATAATTATAACACTAACGAAATTGTCGGCCCCTAGATACAAGAAACAGATAATAAGCATTTTAGTGTGAATTCTAGATCAAATACATAATGTAAAATAGTACTGTTAAAATAACGGACAAAGCAATAATGAATTTAGGTTCAAATAGAGATTCTTGCATAGATATATATGCGCATGGCTGTTTGAAGCCGTTTTCGATTGGTCGAAAGCCGTGTTCAAACTGCAAAACCCATGTTCAAATCATGAAATTCACGTGCCGTTTGAACATGGGTTTTGGCCGACGTCATTGGTCAATGCGACGTGACGTCATATGTGTTTTGTAGAAACAAAATGGCCGACGTAGAAGAAGCTCCGCGGTTTTCGGTGAGTTTTTACGTTGTTAATGTTATTTTCATGAGATTTTAAGTGGATTAGAGTGAAAATGCAAGAATAGCGATCAACCATGGTTTGTTCAGTGTTCAAACATTCGATGGATCACTCGGCCTTGTGTTCAAACACCTTCCTCGTGATCCATCGAATGTTTGAACACTGAAAACCATGGTTGATCCCTATATTGAAAGATATATATAGCAGACATACTTGTAGCAATAGTGAATTCATGTTCCCATACAGAATGCAAGATAGTAATAGCAAAATAGCAATAAAGAATTCATATTCGTACAAAATGCAAGACAATGCTTGCAGACAAAGCATAGTATTGTCAGGGAAGTGTATATTACACTTCCCTGGTATTGTGTGAATTCATGTTCATGTAGAGAATGCAAAACAGTAATGGAAGACATACATGTAGCAATAACGAATTCATGTTCAAATACAAATTGAATGACAGTAATAGAATACATGTATAGCAATAAGGAATTCTTGTTCATATACAAATTGCAAGACATTGCTTGCAGACAACGCAAATGTGAATTATTCATGTTCTTATTCAGAATGCAAGACAGGAACATTGCAGAGGTAAATTCATGTTCTTAAATACATAATACCATACAGTAATAGAAGACATAGTAATACTAAATTCATGTCCATATACAGAATGTAGATATAGTAATAAAAGATATAGCAATAACGAATTCATGTTCATACACAACTTGCAAGACAGAGATTGCAGACAAAACCAGAGGACCAATGGTCCTGTAAACGCTCACCTGAGATCTGCTTCATATACTAATAAACATATTTGAATATTATGGTATTTAATCCCAGTGCAGGGGCAGATGAAGCCCTTGGGCCAATTTCTTTTTTCAGAATAATAAATATTCTGTCCATTTGCCAATATCCTGCTGATTTTCCCCTTCAAATAACATTTTAAAAGCAGATGAGCCACTGGGGTCCATTTTTTTTTTTCAGAATCATTAAATTTCAGTCATACTGCCCATTTCCTGTAAGACTTTTACTTAAAATGACATTTTTAAAGTTTTCCCCATTCAAATGCATTGACGACCTATGTTGACCTTGCCATAAAATAGGTCAAGGTCACCACAGGGTCATGTTTTATATATACATTGTAGTACTTGAGTCATCCATACTTCATGCAAAGTTTCGTTGAAATCGGTTCACCGGTTCTGGAAAAGAAGATATTTTAAGGGGTTTTAACACCTATGGGCATGGTGGCCATCTTGATCATGTGACCTGGATTATTTATATACACATTGGTTCCCACTTCCTATAGATGCTTCATATAAAATTTGCCTTTGATTGGCCAAGTGGTTTCAGAGAAAAAAATCTTTGAAAAGTGTGTATGGACGACAGACCGGCCAAGGTCAAGAGATGACCTTGACCTAAATTAATCATATACCTTCATCTAATCCATTAGTTGTTTGCATCTACCACTTTTCAGATCTCAGGCTGCAATAGTTTTTCAAAAAATAGCTAATTTCCACTTTTCCCATTATAAGTCTATGGGAACTTAAAGTTACCATAGCAACCAGAGTTCTTATCCGACTGGAATAAAAAACACAAATTATGTAGAGGCTACTGTCAGGAACATGTATACAAAGTTTCATCCACTTGATTCATCCACTTGACAGTTTCTGAGGAGAAGATTTTTGATTTTTTTTCTCAAAATTTTGCCCTTTATGGGGCCCCAGCAACCAATCAAAATAAAGGATTAGGACAAAACTCGCAAGAAACGTCAAACACTACTCAATAAACATTTCTGCAAAAACAAAATTCAAATGTCTGCAATTTTAGCGGAAAAATAGCCGATTTCCACTTTTCCCATTATAAGTCTATGGAAGCTTTAAGTTGCCATAGCAACCAGAGTTCTTATCCGCCTGGAATAAAAACACAAATTATGTAAAGGCCACTGTCAGGAACATGTAAACAAAGTATAGGCTTCATCCCCTTGACAGTTTCTGAGAAGAAGATTTTTGAATATTTTTTCGAAATTTTGCCCTATATGGGGCCCCCTACAACCAATCAAAATGAAGGATTAGGACAAAAGTCACATGAAACGTAGAGGATTACTCAATAAACATTTCTGCAAAAACAAAATTCAAATATCTCCAACAAGACAGCAAAAACTGGCAATTTTCACTTTTTTCCATTATAAGTCTATGGGACGCATAAGTTGCCATAGCAACCAGAGTCCTTATCCGATCAAAACAAAAAACACAATTATTCTTTCCCCCTACCTGTAGATGGTGTATGTGTAATATGAGAACAATAGGCCCAGCGGTTTCAGAGAAGAAGATCTTTGAAATTGTGGACGACGGACGACGGACGGACGGACGCCGGAGCATGGGTATACTATAAGCTCACCTATGAGCCTTCGGCTCAGGTGAGCTAAAAATGTGAATCATTCATTATCTTCAGAATGCAGGACAGTTATAGTAGACATTGCAAAAGTAAATGCATGTTCATAATACAATATATACAATATATAATACAAGTACAAAAAGTACAAACACTTTATTCGGTATAAAACATAATACATTGTTTATAACCACAATACAATAGCAACACAGTGAAGACAGTGAATATAGTAATAGAAGTCATAGCAATGGTAAATCAGTGAAGATAATTTCTTCAGTCGAAATCGGGAGAACCTCGAGGAAAACCACCTGACATACCCACAAGCATATAATTTTGCTTTTTTTTTTTGCATAAGCCCCGTATGGTACTCAAACCTGCACCAAACTCAGCGGTGAGATAGGTGGACTGATTAAGTGAAATCATCTTTGTTAACCACTCGCCCAAGGTCCATGAACATATTACAGCTCAGTAAAAACGTGCATAGTTTATTTGGCTTCACTGAGACGACTGAGAAAATTGTTGGCTGGAACTTAAAACCACAAAATAAACAAAAATGAGCCGCCGCATGGGAAAACCAACAATCTGCATAGGCGAAACCAAAGGCGCAGATCAGCTTCGTAGTAACTGCGAAGCTGATCAGCACCTTTGTTTTCGCTACATGGATAGTACAATTCCTCTACTTACTAAATCCAAAACTTCCAGCCTCTAACCATCTTCTGTGACTGTACAGCCTGGTTTGTGTTGGACCTGGTCGGAACCCAAATTGTTGGTTTTCTCACGCACAGGCTCAAATCAAAGTAACAGAAATACCACAGACGCCATGACGTTTTAAAACAATTCAAACGAAATAACCACTGTATAAATCATATCAGGGCCCAGCTTCAGTGTCGCTAACATTGATCAGCCAACCTGCAAACCAGCATTTATCAATCAAAATTAATCCTGTAGGACTTAATCTTTCCACGTGTATATAGACCTCAGTTCCTGTTGCTCTGGAAATAACCACTGTGCCAGTCACGACTTCTATAGATCCGCTAACAGACTTGCCATTCTGTTCTAGGATAACACCATCATTATCTTTCAACTTGATTGTCACAATACCTTCAATGACCACAACGCCGAAAGTGAACACATAATTTCCCGACACTGGAATCACGTATTTCCCCTCAGTGACGTTATATCCCTCCCCGAAAGCCGATTTTATAGTGTCGAATTTCAAGGCCTCCCCAGGGGCTGGAGAAACGGAATACTGGGACTCGGTTGTGGAATCCATGACGAAGAATGAATGTGCTGTGCTTGTAACTGAAAGATGAAGAAAGGACAGAATGTGAATATTGCTCCTGGTGCATGCACCTGTGAGTTCATTTACATGTATATACGTAAAGACGCTAAAGTATTTTAAATGAATGCATTGAATGAATGTCCAAAACTCGTATAATGAAAATAACATGAAAAGGGCGACATTTAAGGGCCAGGTACAATCGATTTAAGATCTCCATTAATTTATTTTCTGACCATTCCGTGAATTTAATTTAAGTTTACTTTTCAGTGTATCGAACTTCTCGGATGCGCACGTCATCTATATCTTTGCCAACTTGTTCGGAAGGAGCTTGCTCCTCGTACCTTTTGTATATAGTAAGTATTTTATAATGATGTCTAACAGTGTCCGTTGCTATCCTAACTGGTGTCTTGGTTTGGAATTTTAGATTTAATTGGAGCCGCCTAATGGGAAAACCAACAATCTGCATAGGCGAAAACAAAGGTGCAGATCAGCTTCGCAGTAACTGCGAAGCTGATCAGCGCCTTTGTTTTCGCTACTCGGATAGTACAGTTCCTCTTCTACTTAAATCCGAAATTTCAAGCTTCTAGCTCTTGTGCTTGTACAGGTCGGTTTGTGTCGAACCTGTTCGGAAACCACATTGTTAGTTTTCCCACGTGGCGGCTCATTGTATCAATTCGTTGGCTTTATACTCTTATTTTTCACGTCTTGAAAACAAAAATAAGAAATAATCGAGAGGTCCTGGGTTCGATCCCCACAAGCGGCACCGTATTGTGTTGCAAGACACATTAATTCCCTACAGTACTTGTTAAACCCAGGAAGCGTTGGCTTCGTCCCGACATGACTGAAAAATTGTTGACTGGGACGTTAAGCCTCAATACAAACAAACAAAAATAAGAAATGGAGTTGACAACCATTAGCCCAAAACGTGACTTCCATGATTTGACTATTGGTTCTTTAAGGGCGATTTCCGGCCTATTTGAAACACTACAAACAATTATGCATAATAAATAATGGTTGAAAGAAAAAGAAATAAATATAGATGAGGCCCCCAGGGGGGGGGGTCTTTGCTCCCTGCTCCCTGAAAGAAAAATGACCTTTCTCCCCAGCTCCCTAAAATGTTTTTCCTCAGCCCCCTGCTCCCTGCTCCCTAAAACCCAAAAATCTCCCCAAATTCCTGAAAATAAATGACCCTTCTCCCCAAATCCCTGAAAATAGCCCTTCTCCCTGAATCCCCAAAACCCTTGCCCTGGGAGGGCCTCATAGATGCTAAGATTACCGTTTTCTAGCAATTTAATCCGTCCATCCATTTCCTGTATTGTAGTCCGGGTATTTGCAGCATCTGACTCTACTGTCCCATTGATATCGCTAATCAGGACTTGATTATGTTGAACTGCTACTTTTGTTTCGTTTATTAGAGACGCGTGAAGGTCTAGTTTTTCGTTAGTGGCGACATCAAGCGAATTGATATCAATTTTAGTTGAATTTATAATTGTTTCAAGTTGGTCCACTCTTTCTTCAAGCGTACATAAAAAATCTTCATTTGATTCGGCCAAAACATGCGTGACATTAATTCGTTCGGTTAGCGTTTCATTATAACTGATCAGGTCTTGTAATGTTACCTTGATCAAAGTCACAGAAGCATTTGTTAGATCCATTCTAGTGTTGATTGCTTGAACAGCTAGTTCATTTGTTTCCAGTTTAGTATTAACTGACTCAACCGTATTTTCAACTGATTTTACTCTATTGTCTATATCTTCTACTTTAGCTTCTGTAGCATTGTGTCGACTTTCCATAGCTTCGATGTCACTTTTAGTTAAAAGAAGCCTGCTATTTAGGGCCTCTGTCGCGTTCTCTGCGCTGCCAATGCTGTCTATGGCTGTTTGGAGTGTGTTTTCCGTAGTTTGGACTCGGCTGTCTAAGTTTTGTATATTTGTTTCCACCGATTGAAGTTTAGAATCTAAATTTCCAATATTATTTTCCGTGAGAGTCGTTCGATTGTCTACAGCGTCTAGTTTAGTATTGCTAGTATTTAAATCGTTATCCAAAGTTTCCAGTTTCGATTCGATGGACTGAAGGCGATTCATTACTGAGTCTAACACAGTATCAGTGGAGGATATCTGTCCTATCGTTGATATTAGAGTGTTATTCATAGCATCTAGCCGTTCAACTATCGCATTTATGGAATATTCATAATCTTCGACATTAGTCAGTCGGTCTATGATGTCAGCGATTGTATTTGAAGTGTCTGTCGAAGACTCTAATTCCGATACTTTACTTTGTAGTTCACTAATCGAGCTTTTTAGCTCACTGATAATACCTTCTTGTTTTAATGTATACTCTCTAAACTGCCCTCTGAATGATTCTAGGTTCATAATCACTGCTTGGAACATTTCTGAATTGACATTTTCAACATTTTGACCTAGGCAAACCGATATAAAGTACAAAATATACGAAACCCAAAATGAAAGATAATTTATTTTGATATTAAGGCTATCCATATTTTCATACAGTCTCGATGAAAGAGCCACACAATGCCTTATCATAGATGTGAAAATCTTATATATAATATTATTATGTTCTACATAATGTCAAATCTTTTAACATGGATAGGGTGAAGGCAGACATGTGAGCATGTGCATGAGAAAACAAACAATCTGGGTTTTCGACCAGGTTCGACACAAACCGGCCTGCACAGTCACAGAAGATGACTAGAGACTGGAAATTTTGGATTTAGAAAATAGAGGAATTATACTATCCGTGTAGCGAAAACAAAGGCGCTGATCAGCTTCGCAGTTACTGCGAAGCTGATCTGCGCCTTTGTTTTCGCCTATGCAGATTGTTGGTTTTCCCATGCGGTGGCTCATGTAATATTATGCAAGATGTAATTAAAAAGGAGCATCTGTGAGCCCATAGATCGGGTGTCAAAATTGACGTTTATCACGCTAACATGCCCTTGTAATGTATACCCTTACACCCCATTTTCATGTAGTAAAAATTTTAGTGTACGGAACAATCATTCATTTTTCTTATGTTTGCTCGACAAGGTAGATTGTGTGTGTGTGGTGGTGGTGGTGGTGGGGGGGGGGGTTCACGTGTATCAACAATCACGATTTAGTAAAATGCTAAATAGGGCCTAAATAAATAAATAAAAAAAAAATTATAAAAAAATAAAAAAAAACACCTGAATTAATTCTATTTTTACAGCTGTAAAAATCTCCGTAAATTGCATGGGTATATTTTTGTAATGTTATTTTACAATTGGGCGTGATGAATGTATACATTGGTCATAAATTGAGGTATTTATTTAGTCCTATCAAACTAGCAAAAAAAATATTATATGACGTCGCTGTTTTCCAGTGGATAACGTCACTGTCATGTAATAAAAATCATATGACCACACGTGTATTAACACTTTTGCGGGAATACGTAACGTCATTGACGACGTCCGTAACAACAATGTAAATTTTCATTGAAAATATGTCCACTTCGAAGGCGATAAAATCCTATTTCAAAAGTCATATGATAAAATGAATCTTACACTCGTGGTCATTTCATATGAAATTTATTAAACTCGCAAAAGGCTCGCCAAAGGCTCGTTCAATTAATTTCATATGAAATGACCACGAGTGTAAGATCCTTCATATCTTCAATTATATGGTCAAATTCCGGTGTACGCTGTACGAACAAAATGAGTAAAGTTAGCCTAAGTTTCTTTGTCAAAAATCACACGCTTTGCTTTATTTCTTAAATCGCATTATGTTCGAACGAATTTTATTCACCATTTACATTTTAATCTTCAATTCTAATTAGAAAACACCACTTCTCTAACGATATTTATTATATTGTATGTCCTGTGATCTTTGGCAAAGAAACTTCGTTTAGTCAAGCACTGGAACGTTGTCTACCATACAAGAGGAAAAATTACCTCGGCAATTTTGAAAGACATTTCTCACAGACCAACCCTCAGGTGAGCGTTCTCAGGGTCATTGGTCCTCTGTTTTCAGATTGTTACATTTGAATGCGGTCGTCTCCGTAGTTTTTATGTACTAACGCCGTATTGCTTTAGAATATGCTTAACTTTAGGTCAGCTGTATACGATACAAAACTGTGCTTTCATATTTTGAGCTATACTCGTTACACCCAAATATACGCCCATATGGTGGCATAAGAGATTGATTTGTTGATCAGTTACTTACAAAAAGACCTATTAAAGCTGTACGAGTGACAAAGCCTATAACACGGGGTCTATTCTCTAAGCCTCTATAATCTGGTGTCGTCCAGGTATAAGCAGGTTCCGGTAGTGGGTGTGAAAAATTGAATGTAAACAAAGAAATGGAGTAGACAGGTGAACCAGTAAGTTGCATGATATTTGTTTTATCTTTTAATTTTGAATAAAATCTTGATGTGCAGTCTCAAGAGAATTTACAAACGCTAGTAGAAATCAAAACTAGAGTGGCGAAGATGCAATAGCAAACTGGTTTTTGATGTTCAAAGTTACGATACGTAGATATTTTAATATAACAGTTTCGGCCAGATTCACAAGTTTGCCCTACATTTAGAATATTTATGCACCGGACATTGTCCGATTCGACCCACAAATATATATAACAAGTACGTACATTCCTGGGAATCGAAATCGCTTCATGAAAGCGAGTCCAAAATAAAAAATCTTGGTATAAGCACATTTTTCAGGTGGCCGTGAATGTTAAGACGCTTTAGCACGGTGAACGTGCAATCTGACTGACACTGTACCAGGTACTCATATTGTTTATGCAGTCGTAACCACTCTCAAATCTGAAATAATTGAGCTTGTTTATAGTGGCTGAGAGACATATTCGCTCAAAAGCTTAACAATTGCAAGGATCCCATCCCATCCCAAAACATAAAATGGTTCCTCCTAATTCTGGCGTGAGTTGCATAACGCGTACCCTCGAGATATTGATGACGCCATTTTGATCTTCCTTGTTCCTTTGCAATGGCGGGTTGCTTTCCGAGAGTCAGCTCCTGGGAACGTTACGTAGCGCTGGCGAAAACGTTTTTGTAACACACTGTTGCATAGAAAATAGTTAAAACAGTTTTTCAATCACGTCTGGACGGAGCCACTGCTTTCAGTGTTTTGACCAGTACTCTAGGGAGTAAATGTGTCTTGCTCAAGGACGCAGCACGGCTACCCCAGTTGAAATTGAACCCAAGACCTCTTTTCCGAGTCTAACGCTCTACCACCAGGTCACCGCGCTCGGTTTATATTATTATTTCTGTTTTCGTCATTGCCGAAACATTTTTGAAATGTTTAATTGTAATGTGTTATTGTACTTTTTTTTATTCAAGAGACAATTTTTTTTAAAAAATGATTGTACCAAAACCACAGTATGCAGACATTTTATGAAGACCGGGCAAACTATCTCGAGCGAAAGCGAGTCCGATTCTTATTGACATCGACTTACAGTTAGAGGTTTCCAACCATGTATGTTGCAAACATGTTGATACAACCACAAGGAAAGTAAATCTGTGGATCAGAATGTCCAGGAATATACATAATTGAATATATAATCTACACACAGGCACCAGGCGCCCGGGCAAATGACATTGCAAGACATCTCTAAAATATACTGAATGAGTTGCATCATGAGAAACCCAACATTTCGCATATGCCAAAAAAGCGCAGATCAGCTTCACAGTAACTGTGAAGATGATCAGCGCCTATGTTTTCGCTACTCTGCTAGTACAATTCATCTACTTTCTAAATCCAAATTTTTCAGCCTCTAGCCGTCTTCTGTGTTTGTACAGCTCGGTTTGTGTCGAACCTATTCGGAAACCACATTGTTGGTTTTCTCATGACGCGGCTCAATGTTGTTTAGCAAATATGCTTTTGTATTTGTAGGCGGGCGTATACGTTTATGCACCATATATCTGGTTCTACACAGGGAGCTTTGAATCCCTCCCGACATCACTCAACCATTGTCGACTGGGACTTTCAACGTAGGTCTTGCCTCCGTTCAACCTAAATTATCGACTGGACGTAATGCCCATTTCATCCGCACATCAATGACTACTATGACTAATGCATAGGTTACATTTGTACCACGATTAGCTTGCGATGATCGCACGATGCCAGTTTTGGCATTTTCGTCCGGTGTCCGCAGGATGATCCTACGATGTTCCAACGGTCTCCGTAGCCTCCACGAATCTGTAATAGTCTGCACTTTCACAAATTTTTAAAAAATCGGAAAACCGTAGCCCGTAGACACGTCGTGCTCGCGCCGTGCGGAGACCCTGCGATGATCGTACGATCGCCGCACGATTTATTATGATGATTTGTGGACAAAAAACGTACGGCGATCGTAGGGAAAGGGCTCAGTCAGAAATCATAGGGACTCCTCGCGGACGTCGCACGGGCTCCGTACTATTTTCAATTAAAGACGATTTCCATACGATCTCCATACGGTTCTGACTCAAAACATCGACGAAAGCCAGAGCAAGAAATCGTTGAATTGTTAACACATATATACAGCATAGCTCACTATCACCTACGATGTCTAGAATCGTAGGGAAAATCGCAGATCGAAAAATCGTACGATGATCGGGACAAATGTTACCTTGGCATAAACACTATAATACTTTCACTGTTAATCGCACAAACTAGTTGTAATGCTTATACCGCCTATTACAATTCGATCTACAGTAACATTTTAACGAAAGTCTTCACATATTAATTATGGTATTGTCTGTTAAAAGAGTATATATCACGGACGAATCTCAATAATAACGAAAACTTAACAGTTTCATGTCTTTGAAAATATCTCACAACCCATGATTTTAAGCTTTGCATTCACACCACCCCTACATTTTATACTTATTCGTTATATGTTTACATGCTGTTCTTCCTCCAAAGCAAAATGACATGTTACTTCTTGAATATAAAAAACATTGAAGACCAACAAGTGTACTCACGTTTAGCAGTCTGCTCAAAATCACAAGTGTGTCAACAAATCAACCAAAATGTACCGCTAGTTTATCTTCTCGCGGATGAGGCACGTGCTTTTACGAGCTTTGAACATTGTCGCTGAACGCTTCTCAAACTTTTGCAAAGATTTGTTAATGCTAATTTGATGTTTTAATATGTATCTAGAGACTGCACTTCAAAAAATGTACATTGCTGACCTAAGTTCTTATATTTTTCTCATTTTATGCAGAAAACAATTAAACACCCGACTTAATTGACCTTAACCAGCACAACTCCCGAGCACATTGGCTTGAAGAATAGACCCCGTGATAAAGAGTATCCCGTATAACGAAAACACGCCTTTGCAATGAGCAAAGAACAGACGGATTTTTGTCGGCTGTTAAAATGAAACTTTTCCGCTGCTTATGGACAAGTTAGAACGGCCTGACGTAGACGGACTATTTCCATCGGTGTTCCGTTAGACCTCTCCACACCACGGAAGTGGATCGAGGTCACGAAGTGTATCGGAGTGCAGGCTAGCCATCTGATCTGGGCCTGATGTCGCCTTGCCTTCCATGCATATCTGACCATATTCTAATAAGCATTTAAGCATTTGGCATTTAGCAATTAGCATTTAGAATTTAGCATTAAGCATCTAGCGATTTCCATTTAACAATTAGTATTCGACATTCAAAATTTTGGCACATGCAAACATGTCGTTATGGCATTTATTTTTAATCCTTATTACTCCATGTTTGTTGTCTTAACTGAACAAAAATCATCAATAATAAATAAATAAATAAATAAATAAATAAATAAATAAATAAATAAATAAATAAATAATAATGATAATAATAATGATTATTATTATTATTATTATTATTATTATTATTATTATTATTATTATTATTATTATTATAAGGAGGATAACGTATTTAACATGAGTGCCAGTCTTCCGCATACGATCCTCTTGTGAATACAGACATTAATTACAATTTTGGGAGATGAGAAGCGAGACTAGTGCTTGCCATATAATGAGGCTTGAATAGGGTATTTTGGGATACGGGAAATTGGCCTATTTTTAAGGGATACTGGGATATTTGCAATCAAAGACCACAGTAGGGGAGCGGAAGTGTACGAAAGTAACGGCACTTGCGAATGTATAGTGGAAGGATCGGTCACTTACTTATTGTACAATAGACGCTCGGTCACTTGCTTTTTGCGTCATCAAAGCAAGTGACTGTACAAATCTTTGGTTTTACAATTGTTATGTTTTCCATATATTTTGCATCTTTGGACAGTTTTGCTTCTATTTTACTTCATTTTCTCAGCAAGTATTACTATTTTGTGTCTAAAGCTTTTAATTTCAGGTGTTTGTTTCGACTTTACACATGTTTTATTCGTGTTAACAATTTCAAAAATCGCCTATCAAACCATGATAAACAAGTGATCAAAGGTCTATTTCATGTAAAGCAAGGTTCATGTGGTCAAAATGAAGTGCATATATGTAACTTACCTATAATCCAAATAAAACGGGACTGACTACTTTTCCGTGCATTTGACAGAACGTTTTATTAGGTGTAAACAAATAATGAATGCCGCAAGTGACCGATTCTCCACTGTACATGGTCGCAAGTGACATGACTTTCCGGTCAGTAGCAACTGTCCGTTCAGTTCCGTTCCCCTACTGTGAAGACTAGAACAGAAAAACGATCAAAAATGTGCTGTATGCGCGAAGTGAAGGAGAAAAGCCAAAATATTTGGCTTGATAGGACTCTTTCCGCTTCTACACACGGTCTATCCATATCCTGATAGGCTTTCCTCCTTCAATTTGCGAATACAGACACCGCCTTTATCTATAATCTTAAGCCCCGGTCACATGGCCCGATTTACTCACGTATGCAAATTTTGCGTATACGCAAATTTTACTCACGTAAGCAAATCTGTCCATGTGACCGCAATTTTTCCAATTTTGCGTATACGCAAAAATTTGCGTATATGCAAAATTTGCACTTGGTGCAAAATTTGCACTTGGTCTTGCACTTGGTCTAGACCAAGTGCAAATCCCAATTTGCGTATACGCAAATTTTGTATATATGCAAATCTGTCCATGTGACCGGAAAGCAAAATTTGCATATGTGAGTATTTATTAATTTGTGCCATTTAAATGTTGAAACAGCAATTATTCCCAAAATGACTATATAAAACAATACAACATATCTGACCTAATTAAAATAACACTTCCGTCTTAGAACGTTCAGTAGAAAACTATTGGGGGCCTAGGGGTTAAAGGAGTCTCTTAACTGAACTTTAACTTTGCCCTGGATTCCAGGTGAAATTCCTATAACTTTAGCGCCACAACTTACGGATATCAATGAATTAGGCTTTAATCAGACTCATCAGAATGAATAGATATTTGAAGTAATTCTGAAGTTTTCCACCCATTGCTCATCTGTAAATGTCTGTAGCGCTATCCTATCATACCAATCACTAGATCTTTCTTTTCATCATTCCTGCTTTTCATGTCCTAACCCCATAGCAAACCCCAATCCAAGGCAGTATTGCATCATTCTATTTTGCTTAAACCTGAACAGTCCATTCATTGTAGCTACTTTTACGGATATAAATTTTATCCAATATGAAAATCACAACTTTACTCTTTGTCAATTTTTAACTGTAATGACAAGACCTCAAAAGCTCAAGTGACCGCAAAACAAAATTTACTTTTACTTACGTGAGCAAAATTTGCATATATGCAAAATTTGCGTATATGCAAATCCTGTCCATGTGACCGGGGCTTTAAATGAGCGGTTCTTAAAACTTACATTTGTAGCGGTGTGTTTACAAGTGACGCTTCAGTTACAGGTGAACGGTCTCGCGATTCGCTCAATCTCTAGTTACACGATTTTACGCCATTTAGTGCTTTAGTTTCTCAACTTTTACGAATCTAATATTTTAACAAACCTTTCCTATATATATACGCAAATTTATATGGTCGTATTCCATTTAGTCTGTGTTCTCTGCATTGTGCGACTAATGTTGAGTTTAATTTTCGTGACTGTCAATTGGCTGGTTAACTTTTGTGCTTATTTGAATTTTCACAATGAAACACTCAGTGCTGGTTTCCCAGAATCATGTAATTACGCACTGTTTGCGTATATGTTTAGTTTTATGAATTAAGTGTTTATACAAAGAAACACATGGTTATTAAACCTTTTTCGTGCTCATCATGGTAGAACGAGACATTTTGCTGCTTATGAATACTTTCATAATAGCATTCTAATATATCAATTGGTTCAGATCATTAAACCAGGCCGTTTTTGCCGTGAGCATACACACACGGAATTGGTTTCGGGTTCTACTGGGTTGAGCATGAAAAATATCTTGTATTTTAGTTTTGACGTTTTTGCCGCGACGTCAAACCTTTAATCTATATTTCCCGTAAAAGATAACGTCAAGACGTTATTAATTTGAATTTTAGTAACGCCATAACAATATGGCGACGTTCCTGCTGAAGAGCTGTAAAGTGAAAGCGCTACAGGACTGAAATAAATTGTTGCTGTTGCTTCATTTCATTCTTTCTTCCTATCATTACCGACACAAGGACTTGTTGTGTTTTATATATATATATATATATATATATATATAGTTTTATAAATTTCTTAAATTTTCCAATTTTCTCATATTTTCCAAACTCAGTAGGGCTCCATTTTCACTATAGTTAAATGTTACTAGTTTGTAGCGTTGTGTTTATTTCTTTGTAGTTTTTATATGCTTTATGTATCATTGAAGAGTAGTATGTAGAATTTTGAGATTGCTTTTCATGTTCTAGTCTTTGACTGCCTATGATAGGCAGATGTAGATATCACACTCTTAATATGTAGCATATTTAGTACGTCTATAAGAAGCCGAAAGGCGAAAGCGCATATTAGAGTAGAATGTAGAATTTTTAGATTGCTCTTTTTCTGTTCTATTTTTTTTTTCTGTTTGACCATCTATGATAGGCAGATGTAGATATCACACTCTTAATATGTAGTATTTAGTACGCCTCTGAAGAAGCCGAAAGGCGAAAGCGCACTCAGGCACAAATAGGATTTTGCACTGTTGATGATAAAATCTCCATATTATATATATATGTTTATATACCAGAGGACCAATGGTCCTGTATACCTGAGATATATACCAAAACCTTAGTTGACTAGAATGGTAATATACATGTATATAGCCCCAGGGCAGGGTCAGAGCAAACCCTGGAGTCAATTTCTTTTTCAAATCACAAAAATTCAGTCCATTTGCCAATTTATTGCAAGTTCTGTCCTTCAAATGACATTTTAACAATTTTCACCATTCAAATGCATGGGCAACCTAAGCTGACCTTGCCGAAAAATAGGTCAATGTCATTCAAGGGTCATGATTTATAGAAACTTTGTAGAGGTTCATTGCTTGATGCTTCATGCCAAGTTTCAAAATCATGGGCCTTCTGGTACTGGAGAAGAAGATTTTTAAAGGTTTTTGCTATTGATAGCCATGGCGGCCATCTTGATCATGTGACCTTGACCATTTATACAAACTTTTATTGCCCCTTCCTAACGATCTACCACATGAAGTTTGGCTTTGATTGGCCAAGCAGTTACAGAGCAGATGATGTTTGAATATTATGGTCTTGTACATATATATAGCCCCGGGGCAGTGGCAGACAACCCCATGGTGACAATTTTTTTTTTTTTTTTTTTTTTTTTTTTTTTTTTTTTTTTTTTTTTCTTTCATAAACATAAATATTCTGTCCATTTGCCCATTTCCTGCAAGTTTTGCCCTTCAAATCATATTTTAATAATTTTCCCCATTCAAATGCATGGCGACCTATGTTGGTTGACCTTGCCGTAAAATAGGTCAAGGTCATCCTAGTATCATGATTGATACAAACTTTTAGAGCTCGATTGCCTGATGATTCATGCCAAGTTTCAAAATCATAGGTCTTCTGGTTCTGGAGAAGATTTTTAAACGTTTTTGCTATTGATAGCCATGGCGGCCATCTTGGTCATGTGACCTGGACCATTTATGCAAACTTTCGTCCCCCCTTCTTAAGGATGCTCCACATGAAGTTTGGCTTTGATTGGCCAAGCCGTTTCAGAGGAGAAGATGTTTGAAAAGTGCGGACAACAACGACGGACGACGGAGCATACTATAAGCTCATCTGTGAGCCTTCGGCTCAGCTGAGCTAATAAACACAAGATCATGTCTATATTTATTTTGGGATATTTCACATTAATTCCTGGATATGGGATATTTGGGGAAAATTATTTTGAGATATTTGCAAAAAAATATTATGGGATATTGGGATATCAGGTGTGTTTTTTAAGGGATACGGGGTTATCATCACTCCCTAAACAAGCTTCTATAATGCTGAGCGCGGAGCAAGGTAGCAAGTGGAACCATTTAAACGCCTTCCGGAGCGCTGACTAACGACCTACCGATCCTGAAGCCGTGCGCTCTAACATACCAACCTATCAAGACCGGTGACCACATTTGGCAATTATTATAAGGCAATTAAAAGTTAGCATTACGAAATAAGCATGTCGCCCAGTTATTCTATAAAAACTAGAAATTCGTCGTAAAACGCAATTCACGGTGTGTGGCTGAGCAGAAGTGACAGTGCTGAGCCCCGTCACGAGAAACCCGGATATTTGGCATATGCGAAAACAATAGAACATCAACTCTGCTATAACTGCACAGATGATCATCGCCTTTGGTTTCGCTTCTAGGCCGGAGAGTACCGTCCTCCTCTCTTTAAATTTCGGCCGGTTTGAGACCTGTCACCTGGTCGGAAGACCGGTTTTCCCGTGTCGCGGCTCATACATGCCACACTTTGGGAATTGGAAAGATAGGAAGACATGCCGTTTTAAGATTGACATATGTGCGGCTTTAGTTCAAAATTATCCATTTTGTAGCTTATTAAAGGCTAAATGTGTTGTTTGTAGAGTATACAAGACTGACAGGCGAATAATTTATGCATTAAAAGAATTAAATATCAAACTATTATCAAGATTGTAAATGTATCAAAACACGATATCTTACTTTATCTATATTTTGACCTCAGACGCGTCAAAAGATCGACAAGTCTACTTTGTAGCACGTGAAAGGTAAATCAGTACGAAAAGCCGCCGCAGGTTTCATCAGGAAAACATGTCCGTGCAATATATACCCCCTTAAACCCCACTTTTATATAGTAAAACTGGGGTATGCAGGGGTATACCTATTTTTCTTATTTTTGCTCCAAAACATAGATTGTGGATACTCGTTAGAACCGCCTCGGCGAGGCGGTTCTAACGTGTACCCACAATCTCTGTTTTGAGCAAAAATAAGAAAAATATTGAAAAATTTCTACTGAAATTTTTCATTTGTTACAACTTTAAAAATCTATGTATATTGCATGGGCATGTTTTCGTAATGTTCCGTTACACGTTGGCTGCACGTACAGTAAGTATCTATAATGTTACAATCTAAAATCCTTTCACGTGCTACTAAGTAGACTCGCTGATATTTTGACGCGTCCTAGGACAAAATCGAGCCTATTAACCTGGGCCCAGTTGTTCAAAACTTCGTCAACTTAACGTCATCGTTAAGACCTCAACTTGTTTTAAGTAAATGCCGACTACATAAGCAAATAACTGTTATTTTTTGTTGATTCTCACATCTTTTTCAACAAAAAATGAAAGTGTATTTGTAATATTGCCATTTGAAATTTTAACGAACATCGTTAATTTTGAACAACCGGTCCCTGGTATACGAGTTGAATCGCCTGAATATTCAACATGACCAGGCTAATCCCAGAAAGGAAAGACAATGTGACAATAATAATAATCTGTCAGTTTTATTTTAAGTTTCTGTCGCAGTGAGCCAGTGACTAGAGCTTACATCACGAAGTAACTTCCAATGGTGTCATTAAAGTTTGGTGATTTCTTTTATATGGCTCTGTCTATTTGTAGTATAACCAACATGCTCACAAGTTTCTCCCTTCTTTACCGGTACTGGTGTCAGTGAAGACTCGTATTTTTTTCCATTATTTTCCGGTAATGGTGTAAGTAAAGCCTGGTGATTTTTCCACTATTGTCTGGTTCTGGTGTCAGTGAAGCCTGGTGATTTTTTCCATTATTTTCTGTATTGGTGTCAGTGAAGCTTCGTAATTTTTCCATTATGCTCTGGTACTGGTGTCAGTAAAGCCTGGTGATTTTTCCATTATTTTCTAGCACTGGTGTCAGTGAAGCCTGGTGATTTTTTCCATTATTTTCTAGCACTGGTGTCAGTAAAGCCTGGTGATTTTTTCCATTATTTTCTGGTACTGGTGTCAGTGAAGCCTGGTGATTTTTTCCATTATTTTCTGGTACTGGTGTCAGTGAAGCTCGGTGATTTTTTCCATTATTTCCTAGCACTGGTGTCAGTGAAGCGCGGTGATTTTTTCCATTATTTTCTGGCACTGGTGTCAGTGAAGCGTGGTGATTTTTTCCATTATTTTCTGGTACTGGTGTCAGTGAAGCGTGGTGTTTTTTTTTTTTTTTTTTTTTTTTTTTTTCATTATTTTCTGGTACTGGTGTCAGTGAAGCGTGGTGATTTTTTCCATTATCTTCTGGTACTGTTGTCAGTGAAGCGTAGTGTTTTTTTTTTTTTTTTTTTTTTTTTTTTTTTTTTTTTTTCTGATACTGGTGTCAGTGAAGCGTGGTGATTATTTCCATTATTTGCTGGTACTGGTATCAGTGAAGTTTGGTGATTCATCTATACGGCTCTGTCATGTGTAGTATAACAAGTTTCATCCGGCTTACATCACTATGTAACTGCTTGTTGTGTCACTGACGTTTGATAATTTCTTCTATACGGCTCTGTTTATCTGTAGTATAACCAACACGCGCATGATTTTCTGTCACAGTGAACCGGTGGCGTATACCATTATGTAACTGCTTGTGGTGTCGCTACCGTTTGATTTCTTCTATACAGCTCTATCTATCTGTAGTATGGCTAACACGCTCACAAGTTTCTGTCACTGTCTAGGGATACATCACTGAGTATCGGTTTGTGGTGTCCCTAACGTTTGATTTCTTCTATACGGCTCTATCTGCAGTATAACCAACACGCGCACAAGTTTCTGTCACAGTGAACCGGTGTCTAGAGCTGAATATTTGTAGTACTACCAACACGCTCACATCCATTATTGACTGGTTCAGTTGTCAGTGAAGTTTGGTGATTATTTTTTATACGGTTCTTCTATCTGTTGGTTATACAACAGCTCACAAGTTTCTGTCACAGTAAGCCGGTATCTAGGGCTTTCATCACTAAATAATTTTTTCTTGTGGCGCTGACGTATGGTGATTTCTTCTATATGGCTCTGTCTATCTGTAGTATAACCCACACGCTCTCAATATTCTAACAGTGAGCCGATGACTAGGGCTTACATCATATTGTAAATACTTGCGGTGTCACTGACATTTGGTGATTTCGTCCATACCGCTCGGTCTATCTTTAGTATTACCAACTCGCTCGCAAATTTACTAACATTTTCATCCATTATTTACTGGTACCGATGTCAGTGAAGTTTGGTGATTTTTTCAATTTTTTTCTGATACGGGTGTCATTGAAATTTGGAGATTTTCCCATATTTACTGGTACTGGTGTCAATGAAACTGTGTTTTTTCCATTATTTACTGGCACTGGGTGTCAGTGTAGTTTGATGATTTTCCCCTTCTTTACTGAAACTGGTGATAGTGACGCCTGGTTATTTTTTCAATTATTTTCTGGTACTGGTGTCAGTGAAGCCTTGTGATTTTTTTCCATTATTTTCTGGTACTGGTGTCAGTGAAGCGCAGTGTTGTTTTTTTTTTCATAATTTTCTGGCATTGGTGTCAGTGAAGCCTGGTGATTTTTTCCATTATTTTCTGGTACTGTTGTCAGTGAAGCGTGGTGATTTTTTCCATTATTTTCTGGTACTGGTGTCAGTGAAGCGCGGTGATTTTTTCCATTATTTTCTGGCACTGGTGTCAGTGAAGCGTGGTGATTTTTTCCATTATTTTCTGGAACTGTTGTCAGTGAAGCGTAGTGGTTTTTATTTTTCATTATTTTTCTGATACTGGTGTCAGTGAAGCGTGGTGATTATTTCCATTATTTGCTGGTACTGGTTTCAGTGAAGTTTGGTGATTCATCTATACGGCTCTGTCATCTGTAGTATAACAAGTTTCATGCGGCTTACATCACTATGTAACTGCTTGTTGTGTCACTGACGTTTGATAATTTCTTCTATACGGCTCTGTTTATCTGTAGTATAACCAACACGCGCATGCTTTTCTGTCACAGTGAACCGGTGGCTTATACCATTATGTAACTGCTTGTGGTGTCGCTACCGTTTGATTTCTTCTATACAGCTCTATCTATCTGTAGTATGGCTAACACGCTCACAAGTTTCTGTCACTGTTAGCTGGTGTCTAGGGATACATCACTGAGTATCGGTTTGTGGTGTCCCTAACGTTTGATTCCTTCTATACGGCTCTATCTGCAGTATAACCAACACGCGCACAAGTTTCTGTCACAGTGAACCGGTGTCTAGAGCTGAATATTTGTAGTACTACCAGCACGCTCACATCCATTATTGACTGGTTCAGTTGTCAGTGAAGTTTGGTGATTATTTTTTATACGGTTTTTCTATCTGTTGGTTATACAACAGCTCACAAGTTTCTGTCACAGTAAGCCGGTATCTAGGGCTTTCATCACTAAATAAATTTTTCTTGTGGCGCTGACGTATGGTGATTTCTTCTATATGGCTCTGTCTATCTGTAGTATAACCCACACGCTCTCAATATTCTAACAGTGAGCCGATGACTAGGGCTTACATCATATTGTAAATACTTGCGGTGTCACTGACATTTGGTGATTTCGTCCATACCGCTCGGTCTATCTTTAGTATTACCAACTCGCTCGCAAATTTACTAACATTTTCATCCATTATTTACTGGTACCGATGTCAGTGAAGTTTGGTGATTTTTTCAATTTTTTTCTGATACGGGTGTCATTGAAATTTGGAGATTTTCCCATATTTACTGGTACTGGTGTCAATGAAACTTTGTGTTTTTCCATTATTTACTGGCACTGGGTGTCAGTGTAGTTTGATGATTTTCCCCTTCTTTACTGAAACTGGTGATAGTGACGCCTGGTTATTTTTTCAATTATTTTCTGGTACTGGTGTCAGTGAAGCCTTGTGATTTTTTTCCATTATTTTCTGGTACTGGTGTCAGTGAAGCGCAGTGTTTTTTTTTTTTTTTTTTTCATAATTTTCTGGCATTGGTGTCAGTGAAGCCTGGTGATTTTTTCCATTATTTTCTGGTACTGTTGTCAGTGAAGCGTGGTGATTTTTTCCATTATTTTCTGGTACTGGTGTCAGTGAAGCGCGGTGATTTTTTCCATTATTTTCTGGCACTGGTGTCAGTGAAGCGTGGTGATTTTTTCCATTATTTTCTGGTACTGTTGTCAATGAAGCGTAGTGGGAGTTTTTTCATTATTTTTCTGATACTGGTGTCAGTGAAGCGTGGTGATTATTTCCATTATTTGCTGGTACTGGTATCAGTGAAGTTTGGTGATTCATCTATACGGCTCTGTCATGTGTAGTATAACAAGTTTCATCCGGCTTACATCACTATGTAACTGCTTGTTGTGTCACTGACGTTTGATAATTTCTTCTATACGGCTCTGTTTATCTGTAGTATAACCAACACGCGCATGATTTTCTGTCACAGTGAACCGGTGGCGTATACCATTATGTAACTGCTTGTGGTGTCGTAACCGTTTGATTTCTTCTATACAGCTCTATCTATCTGTAGTATGGCTGTGTTAACACGCTCACAAGTTTCTGTCACTGTTAGCTGGTGTCTAGGGCTACATCACTGAGTATCGGCTTGTGATGTCACTAACGTTTGATTTCTTCTATACGGCTCTATCCGCAGTATAACCAACACGCGCACAAGTTTCTGTCACAGTGAACCGGTGTCTAGAGCTGAATATTTGTAGTACTACCAGCCCGCTCACATCCATTATTGACTGGTTCAGTTGTCAGTGAAGTTTGGTGATTATTTTTTATACGGTTCTTCTATCTGTTGGTTATGCAGCAGCTCACAAGTTTCTGTCACAGTAAGCCGGTATCTAGGGCTTACATCACTAAGTAATTGCTTGTGGCGCTGACGTTTGGTGATTTCTTCTATATGGCTCTGTCTATCTGTAGTATAACCCACACGCTCTCAATATTCTAACAGTGAGCCGGTGTCTAGGGCTTACATCATATTGTAAATGCTTGTGGTGTCACTGTCATTTGGTGATTTCGTCCATACCTCTCGGTCTATCTTTAGTATAACCAACTCGCTCACAAATTTACTAAAATTTTCATCCACTGGTACCGATGTCAGTGAAGTTTGGCGACGTTTTCCATTATTTACTGGTACTGGTGTCAGTGAAGTTTGGCGACTTTTTCTATTATTTACTGGTATTGGTGCCAGTGAAATTTGGAGACTTTCCCATAATTACTGGTACTGGTGTCAATGAAACTTTTTCTTTTCATTATTTACTGATACCGGTGTCAGTGAAGTTTGGGGACTTTAACTTATTTACTGGTATTGGTGTCAGTGAAGCATTGTGATTTTTTTCCATTATTAACTGGTACTGGGTGTCAGTGTAGTTTGATGATTTTCCCCTTCTTTACTGATACTGATGACAGTGACGCCTGGTTATATTTCCATTATTTGCTGGTACTGGTGTCAGTGAAGCGTGGTGATTTTTTCCATTATTTTCTGGTACTGGTGTCAGTGAAGCCTCGTGATATTTTCAATAATTGTCTGGTACTGGTGTCAGTAAAGCCTCGTGATTTTTCCATTATTTTCTTGTACTGGTGTCAGTGAAACCTCGTGATTTTTTCCATTATCTTCTGGTACTGTTGTCAGTGAAACCTGGTGTTTTTCTGTCTATCTGTGGTATAACAGGTTTCATGCTCACAAGTTTCTGTCACAGTTAGCCGGTCGCTACGGCTTACATCACTAAGTAACTGTTTGTGGTGTCACTGATGTTTGGTGACTGTCTATCTGTAGTATAACCAACACGCTCACAAGTTGGCGTAAACTTACATCCATCATTTACTGGTACTGGTGTCAGTGATGTATGGTGATGATTTCTATACGGCTATGTCAATCTGTAGTATCATCAACATTGCTCACTAGTTTTTGTCACAGTGAGCCGGTGGCTAGGGCTTTTATCACTATGCAACTGCTTGTGGCTTCACTGACGTTTGGTGATTTCGTCTACACGGCTCTGTCTATCTGTAGTACAACCAACACGCATACAAGCTGGCTAGAGCATACATCAATTATTCACTGGTGTTGTTGTTAGTGAAGCGTAATGATTTTTTTCTTTACGGTTTTGTTTATCTGTAGTATTACCAACACACACTCAAGTTTCTGCCACAGTGAACCGGTTTCTAGTGCTTATATCGCTAAGTAAGTTATTGTCGTGTTACTGACGTTTGGTGATTTCTTCTATACGGCTCTGTCTATCTGTACTATAACCAAAATGCTCACAAGTTTCTGTCATACTGAGTATGGTGTCTAGGCTTACATTACTAAGTAACTGCTTGTGGTGTCACTGGCGTTTGGTGATTTCTTCTATACTGCTTGCCTATCTGTAGTATTACCAACACGCTCCCAAGTTTCTTTCACACTGAGTAAGGTGTCTAGGCTTCCATCACTAATTAACTGCCTGTGGTGAAACTGATATTTGTTGATTTCTTCTATACGGCTCTGTCTATATGCAGTATTACCAACACGCTCACAGGTTTCTGTCACAGTTAGCAGGCACATAGGCTTCCATCACTAATTAACTACCTGTGGTATCACTAATGTTGGCGATTTCTTCCATACGGCTCTCTCTATCTGTAGTCTAACCAATGCGCTCCCGAGTTTCTGTCACAGTTAGCAGGCACATAGGCTTCCATCACTAATAAACTGCCTGTGGTATCACTGACGTTGGTGATTTCTTCTAAACGGCTCTATCTATTTGTAGTCTAACCAACGCACTCACAAATTTCTGTCACAATTAGCAGGCGCATAGGCTTACATCACTAAGCAACTGCTTGTCGTGTCACTGACGTTTAATGATTTCTTCTAAACGGCTCTGTCTATCTGTGGTTTAACCAACATGCTCACAAATTTCTGTCACAGTTAGTAGGCGCATAGGTTTACATCACTAAGCAACTGCTTGTCGTGTCACTGACGCTTGGTGGTTTCTTCTAAACGGCTCTGTCTATCTGTGGTTTAACCAACATGCTCACAAATTTCTGTCACAGTTAGTAGGCGCATAGGCTAACATCACTAAGCAACTGCTTGTCGTGTCACTGACGTTTAATGATTTCTTCTAAACGGCTCTGTCTATCTGTGGTTTAACCAACATGCTCACACGTTTCTGCCACAGTTAGCAGGCGCATAGGTTTACATCACTAAGCAACTGCTTGTCGTGTCACTGTGGTTTAACCAACATGCTCACAAGTTTCTGTCACAGTTAGCAGGCGCATAGGCTTACATCACTAAACAACTGCTTGTCGTGTCACTGACGGTTGGTGATTTCTTCTAAACGGCTCTGTCTATCTGTAGTCTAACCAACGCACTCACAAGTTTCTGTCACAATTAGCAGGTGCATAGGCTTACATCACTAAGCAACTGCTTGTCGTGTCACTGTGGTTTAACCAACATGCTCACAAGTTTCTGTCACAGTTAGCAGGCGCATAGGCTTACATCACTAAGCAACTGTTTGTCGTGTCACTGACGTTTGGCGATTTCTTCTAAACGGCTCTGTCTATATGGTTTAACCAACATGCTCAAAGGTTTCTGTCAAAGTGAGCCGGTGTCTAGGGCTTACATCACTAAGTAACTGCTTGTCGTGATTTCTTCTACATGGCGCTGTTTATCTGTAGTATAACCAAAACACTCACAAGTTGGATAGAGCTTTCATCAATTATTTACTGGTATTGGCGTCAGTGATGTTTGGTTAATTTTTCTATATGACTGTCTATCTGTAGTATTACCAACACGCACTCTCAAGTATCTACCACGGTGAGCCAGTGTCTTGGGCTTACATCACTAAGAAAGTTCTTGTCATGTCACTGACGTTTGGTGGTTTCTTCTATACGGCTCTGTCTATCTGTAGTAAAACAAACACGCTCACAAGTTTCTGTCATAGTAAACCGCTGTGTAGGGATTATATCAATAAGTAACTGCTTGTCTTGTCATTGACGTTTGGTGATTTCTTTTATACGTCGCTGTTTATCTGTAGTATAACCAACACGCGCACAAGTTTCTGACACAGCGAGCCGATGTCTTGGGCTTTCATCACTAAGAAACATCGTGTGGTGTCACTTGCGTTTGGTGATTTCTTCTATACGACACTGTTTCTCTGTATTATTAACAACACGCTCACCAGTTTTTGTCACAGTCTTGGGCCTTTATCACTAAGTAACGTCTTGTGGTGTAACTGGCGTTTGCTGATTTTTTCTATACGGCGCTGTTTATCTATAGTACAACCAACACGCTCACAAGTTTCTGTCACAGTGAGCCGATGTCTTGGGCTAATATCACTAAGAAACTTCGTGTGGTGTCACTGGCGTTTGGTGATTTCTTCTATACGACTCTGTTTATCTGTAGTATAACCAACACGCTCACGTGTTTCTGACACGGTGAGCCGATGTATTGGGCTTACATCACTAAGAAACTTCGTGTGGTGTCACTAGCGTTTTGTGATTTCTTCTATACGACTCTTTTTATCTGTAGTATAACCAACCCACTCACGTGTTTCTGACACAGTGAGCCAATGTCTTGGGCTTACATCGTGTGGTGTCACTGGCGTTTGGTGATTTCTTCTATACGGCTCTCTCTATCTGTACTGTAGTCTAACCAAAGCGCTCCCGAGTTTCTGTCACAGTTAGCTGGCGTATAGGCTTCCATCACTAATTAGCTGCCTGTGGTATCACTGATGTTGGTGATTTCTTCTATACGGCTCTCTATATCTGTAGTCTAACCAACGCGCTCACAAGTTTCTGTCACAATTAGCAGGTGTATAGGCTTACATCACTAAGCAACTGCTTGTCGTGTCACTGACGGTTGGTGATTTCTTCTTAACGGCTCTGTCTATCTGTGGTCTAACCAACATGCTCACAAGATTCTGTCACAGTTAGCAGGCGCATAGGCTTACATCACTAAGCAACTGCTTGTCGTGTCACTGACGTTTGGTGATTTCTTATAAACGGCTCTGTCTATCTATGGTTTAACCAACATGCTCACAAGTTTCTGTCACGGTAAGCAGGCGCATAGGCTTACATCACTTAGCAACTGCTTGTCGTGTCACTGACGTTTGGTGATTTCTTCTAAACAGCTCTGTCTATCTGTGGTTTAACCAACATGCTCACAAGTTTCTGTCACGGTAAGCAGGCGCATAGGCTTACATCACTAAGCAACTGCTTGTCGTGTCACTGACGTTTGGTGATTTCTTCTAAACAGCTCTGTCTATCTATGGTTTAACCAACATGCTCACAAGTTTCTGTCACATTTAGCAGGCGCATAGGCTTACATCACTAAGCAACTGCTTGTCGTGTCACTGACGTTTGGTGATTTCTTCTAAACAGCTCTGTCTATCTGTGGTTTAACCAACATGCTCACAAGTTTCTGTCAAAGTGAGCCGGTGTCTAGGGTTTTTATCACAAAGTAACTGCTTGTCGTGTCACTGACGTTTGGTGATTTCTTCTATACGGCTCTGTCTATCTGTAGTATAACCAAAACACTCACAAGTTGGATAGAGCTTTCATCAATTATTTACTGGTATTGGCGTCAGTGATGTTTGGTTATTTTTTCTATATGACTGTCTATCTGTAGTATTACCAACACGCACTCTCAAGTATCTATCATAGTGAGCCAGTGTCTTGGGCTTACATCATTAAGTAAGTTCTTGTCATGTCACTGACGTTTGGTGGTTTCTTCTATACGGCTCTGTCTATCTGTAGTATAACAAACACGCTCACAAGTTTCTGCCATAGTAAACCGCTGTGTAGGCATTACACCAATAAGTAACTGTTTGTCATGTCATTGACGTTTGGTGATTTCTTCTATACGGCGCTGTTTATCTGTAGTATAACTAACACGCTCACAAGTTTCTGACACAGTGAGCCGATGTCTTGGGCTTTCATCACTAAGAAACTTCGCGTGGTGTCACTTGCGTTTGGTGATTTCTTCTATACGACACTGTTTATCTGTATTATAAACAGCACGCCCATCAGTTTTTGTCACAGTCTTCGGCTTTTATCGCTAAGTAACGTCTTGTGGTGTAACTAGTGTTTGCTGATTTTTTCTATACGACTCTGTTTATCTGCTGTATAGTATAACCAACACGCTCACAAGTTTCTGACACAGTGAGCCGATGTCTTCGGCTAATATCACTAAGTAACTTCTTGTGGTGTCACTGGCGTGTGCCGATGTTTCTATATAGAACTGTTTATCTGTAGTATATAACAAATACGCTCTTAATTATCAGTCAAAATGAGCCGATGTCCATTACATCACTAAGAAACTACGTGTGGTGTCACTAGCGTTTTGTGATTTCTTCTATACGACTCTGTTTATCTGTAGTATAACCAACACGCTAACAAGTTTCTGACACAGTGAGCCGATGTCTTCGGCTTACATCACTAAGAAACTTCGTGTGGTGTCACTGGCGTTTGGTGATTTCTTCTATACGACTCTGTTTATCTGTAGTACAATCAACCCGCTCACAAGTTTTTGACACAGTGAGCCGATGTCTTCGGCTTATATCACTAAGAAACTTCGTGTGGTGTCACTGGTGTTTGGTGATTTCTTCTATACGACTCTGTTTATCTGTAGTATAACTAACCAGCTCGCAAGTTTCTGACACAGTGAGCCGATGTCTTGAGCTTACATCACTAAGAAACTTCGTGTGGTGTCACTGACGTTTGGTGATTTCTTCTATACGACTCTGTTTATCTGTAGTATAACTAACCAGCTCGCAAGTTTCTGACACAGTGAGCCGATGTCTTGGGCTTACATGATTAAGAAACTTCGTGTGGTGTCACTGGCGTTTGGTGATTTGTTCTATATGACTCTGTTTATCTGTAGTATAACCAAATCGCTCACAAGCTTTTTTACACAGTGAGCCGATGTCTTGGGCTTATATCACTAAGAAACTTTGTGTGGTGTCACTGGCGTTTGGTGATTTCTTCTATACGACTCTGTTTATCTGTAGTATAATCAAACCGCTCACAAGTTTCTGACACAGTGAGCCGATGTCTTGGGCTTACATCACTAAGAAACTTCGTGTGGTGTCACTGGAGTTTGATGATTTCTTCTATACGACTTTGTTTATCTGTAGTATAACCAACCAGCTCGCAAGTTTCTGACACAGTGAGCCGATGTCTTGGGCTTACATGACTAAGAAACTTCGTGTGGTATCACTGGCGTTTGGTGATTTTTTTCTATACGACTTTGTTTATCTGTAGTATAACCAACCCGCTCACGTGTTTCTGACACAGTGAACCGATGTCTTGGGCTTACATCACTGAGAAACTTCGTGTGGTGACACTGGCGTTTGGTGATTTCTTCTATACGATTCTTTTTATCTGTAGTATAACCAACCCGCTCACAAGTTTCTGACACAGTGAGCCGATGTCTTCGTCTTACATCACTAATAAACTTCGCGTGGTGTAACTTGCGTTTGGTGATTTCTTCTATACGACTCTGCTTATCTGTAGTATAACCAACCCGCTCACGAGTTTCTGACACAGTGAGCCGATGTCTTGGGCTTACATCACTAAGAAACTTCATCTGGTGTCACTGGCGTTTGGTGATTTCTTCTATACGACTCTGTTTATCTGTAGTATAACCAACCCGCTCACAAGTTTCTGACACAGTGAGTCGAGTTCTTGGGCTTACATCACTAAGAAACTTCGTGTGGTGTCACTGGCGATTTGGTGATTTCTTCTATACGACTCTGTTTATCTGTAGTATAACCAACCCGCTCACAAGTTTCTGACACAGTGAGCCGATATCTTGTGCTTACATCACTAAAAAACTTCGTGTCGTATCACTGGCGTTTGGTGATTTCTTCTATACGACCCTGTTTATCTGTAGTATAACCAACCCGCTCTCAAGTTTCTGACACAGTGAGCCGATGTCTTGGGCTTACATCACTTAGAAACTTCGTTTGGTGTCACTGGCGTTTGGTGATTTCTTCTATACGACTCTGTTTATCTGTAGTATAACCAAACCGCTCACAAGTTTCTGACACAGTGAGCCGATGTCTTGGGCTTATATCACTAAGAAACTTCGTGTGGTGTCACTGGCGTTTGGTGATTTCTTCTATACGACTCTGTCTATATGTAGTATAACCAAACCGCTCACAAGTTTCTGACATTCTTGGGCTTAGATTACTAAAAAACGTCGTATGGTGTCACTGGCGTTTGGTGATTTCTGACACAGTGAGCCGATGTCTTGGGCTTACATCACTAAGAAACTTCGTGTGGTGTCACTGGCGTTCGGTGATTTCTTCTATACGACTTTGTCTATCTGTAGTATAACCAACCGCTCACAAGTTTCTGACACAGTGAGTCGATGTCTTGTGCATACATCACTAAGAAACTTCGTGTGGTGTCACTTGCGTTTGGTGATTTCTTCTATACGACTCTGTTTATCTGTAGTATAACCAACACACTCACGTGTTTCTGACACAGTGAGCCGATGTCTTGCGCTTACATCGCAAAGAAACTTCGTGTGGTGTCACTGGCGTTTTGGTGATTTCTTCTATACGGCTTTGTTTATCTGTAGTACAATCAACCCGCTCACAAGTTTTTGACACAGTGAGCCGATGTCTTCGTCTTACATCACTAATAAACTTCGTGTGGTGTCATTTGCGTTTGGTGGTTTCTTTTATATGACTCTGTTTATCTGTAGTATAACCAACCCGCTCACAAGTTTCTGACACAGTGAGCCGATGTCTTGGGCTTACATCACTAAGAAACTTCATCTGGTGTCACTGGTGTTTGGTGAATTCTTCTATACGACTCTGTTTATCTGTAGTATAACCAACCCGCTCACAAGTTTCTGACACAGTGAGTCGAGTTCTTGGGCTTACATCACTAAGAAACTTCGTGTGGTGTCACTGGCGTTTTGGTGATTTCTTCTATACGACTCTGTTTATCTGTAAGATAACCAACCCGCTCACAAGTTTCTGACACAGTGAGCCGATATCTTGGGCTTACATCACTAAGAAACTTCGTGTCGTATCACTGGCGTTTGGTGATTTCTTCTATACGACCCTGTTTATCTATAGTATAACCAACCCGCTCTCAAGTTTCTGACACAGTGAGCCGATGTCTTGGGCTTACATCACTTAGAAACTTCGTTTGGTGTCACTGGCGTTTGGTGATTTCTTCTATACGACTCTGTTTATCTGTAGTATAACCAACCCGCTCACGTGTTTCTGACACAGAGAGCCGGTGGCTTGGTCTAACATCACTAAGAAACTTCGTGTGGTGTCACTGGCGTTTGGTGATTTCTTCTATACGACTCTGTTTATCTGTAGTATAACAAAACCGCTCACAAGTTTCTGACACATTGAGCCGATGTCTTGGCCTTACATCACTAAAAAACTTCGTGTGATGTCACAGGCGTTTGGTGATTTCTTCCATACGCCTCTGTTTATCTGTAGTATAACCAACCCGCTCAGAAGTTTCCGACACAGTGAGTCGATGCCCTGGGCTTACACCACTAAAAAACTTCGTGTGGTGTCACTGGCGTTTGGTGATTTCTTCTATACGACTCTGTTTATCTGTAGTATAACCAACCCGCTCACAAGTTTCTGACACAGTGAGCCGATGTCCTGGACTTACATCACTAAAAAAACTTCGTATGGTGTCACTTGCGTTTGGCGATTTCTTCTATACGACTCTGTTTATCTGTAATATAACCAACCCGCTCACAAGTTTCTTAAACAGTGAGCCTATGTCCTGGGCTTACATCACTAAAAAACTTCGTGTGGTGTCACTGGCGTTTGGTGATTCTTCTATACGACTCTGTTTATCTGTAGTATAACCAACCCGCTCACAAGTTTCTTACACATTGAGCCAATGTCTTGGGCTTACATCACTAATAAACTTCGTGTGGTGTCAATGGCGTTTGGTGATTTCTTCTATATGACTCTGCATATCTGTAGTATAACCAACCCGCTCACAAGTTTCTTACACATTGAGTCAATGTCTTGGGATTACATCACTAATAAACTTCGTGTGGTGTCACTGGCGTCTGGTGATTTCTTCTATACGACTCTGTTTATCTGTAGTATAACCAACCCGCTCACAAGTTTCTTACACATTGAGCCAATGTCTTGGGCTTACATCACTAAGAAACTTCGTGTGGTGTCACTAGCGTTTGGTGATTTCTTCTATACGACTCTGTTTATCTGTAGTATAACCAACCCGCTTACGTGTTTCTGACACAGTGAGCCGATGTCTTGGGCTTACATCACAAATAAATTTCGCGTGGTGTCACTGGCGTTTGGTGATTTCTTCTATACGACTCTGCTTATCTGTTGTATAACCAACCCGCTCACGTGCTTCTGAGACAGAGAGCCAGTGGCTTGCTCTTACATCACTAAGAAACTTCGTGTGGTGTTACTGGCGTTTGGTGATTTCTTCTATACGACTCTGTAGTATAACCAACCCGCTTTTTTTCTGACACAGTGAGCCGATGTTTTGGGCGTACATCACCAAAAAAACTTTATTTCCGTCACAGTGATGTCTGCCATTGATACCCACTGTGTCTCTCTGTTTCTGTCAAGTTTCTGTCACAGTCAGCGGGTGAATGGGGCTTACATCACTAAGTAACTGCTTGTGGTGTCACTTATCTGTCTTCCGTACGGCTTGGACTATCTGTAGTTTTACCAACACGCTCATAAGATGGCTAGAGCTTTTACTTATTATTTGATTATTTAGCTGCACTGGTGTCAGTGAAGTTTGGTGTTTGCTTTTTTTTCCTATACGGTTCTGTCAATCTGTAGTATAACCAACACGCTCACAATGTTCTATCACAGTGAACCGGTGTCTTGAGCGTTCATTACTAAGTAAGTGCTTGTGGTGTCACTGACGTTTGATGATTTCTTCTTTACGGCTTTATCTATCTGCAGTATAACCGACCCACTTACACGTTTCCGTCACAATAAGCGAGTGTCTAGGGATAACATTCATTGTAGTAAATGCTTGTGGCGTCACTCAAGTTTGGTGATTTCTTCTGTACGGAATTATCTATCAAATAGGTAGTACGAAGTCGATGTCAAAGTCAAAATTTCTATTTCGCTGGATATTGCAGATGCCGCTTATTACTTTCTGGTGAAGCTTAATAAACGTAGAAATTCAAATAATTATTGTTTTCAAATCCGTTTGTTTAAACTGAGTTTCACTGCCGTTGGGTAAAGTTTGATTGCTTCGTCTACATTTGCAAGACATTGTCTACCACCCCCGCTTACAGGCTTCTGTGACAGTAAGCCGGTGGCTCGGGCTTTCCTCCACGAGCTCGTCGATGATGCTAATCAACCGTCTATACCCGGGACTCTGCTTCATATAAAAGTCGTAATCTCGTGGACGCATACGTTCACCAGCTTGTATCCTCCTCAGCATTTCACTGTGTCGACGGGATATACCATACAACAATACTCCGTTTGTCAGAGCGAAGTATAATGTAACTCCGGTCGCCCAGGAATCAATCAAATTCATGGCATTGAACTTTCTTTCGTCCAAAAGCTCGGGGCTAAGGTAAGGGAGTGATCCCATGGACGACCGGAGGTACTGAAACACTCTTGTCGTGTTATTTGAGTAGAAGGACAAGGACGCTCCGAAGTCTGACAGCTTCGGCTCATTTCTATGATTGAGGAGGATGTTTTCTGGCTTTATGTCCAGGTGTGCTATCTTGAGTCCATGGATATATCTCACGGCACTAAAGAGACATTTTGTGAGATAAAAACTGTACCTGAGATTGCATTGCCGAGAGACAACAAATTCATACAGGTCCGTTCTGTACACGGGCATCAGATACCCCCTCGGGAGCTCGCATGCTACTCTCGCTATATGTCTATGTCTCAAGGATTTCATCAAAGCAAATTCCTGCCTCATTTCAAACGGTGCTGCAGTTTCAGGCGAGAGTTTGGCAATATATCTGGTTCCTCTATATCTACGGACGAGGTATGTTTCGGCTTGCCCACCACTGCCAACCTTTTTAATCACCCGAAAATTGAGATTGAATCCTCCTTCCTCGTTGCCACGACGAACTCGACCGTTTACACGCGGAATACAGGGCCATACAAACTGAAGGATTCTTCTCAATACAGGCTCACGTGCAGGCGTTGGATCTGGTACAATCAGAGGGAGCTTCCGCTTTGATCGCAGCTTTTTCAGTTCTGGCTGTTCCATGAATGTTACTGAAGGTCGAAGTGCCTTTTTTAACTGAGATTCATATGGCTTGAATAAGTCTGCAAGTAACAAAATGATAAGATTTAGTCCGTTTTCTAGGCAAAACAAGCTACCACATTCAGTTTCAAATATCAAGATGTATTACAAAGCCAGTTGTCATTATAGTTTGAGCCAGCAAAAACCAGTATTTACAACTTGTCTGAGGTTTTTATAATTCTCGTCAAGTCTATGAGCAAAGATTTGTAGAATCACGATAACATGTCAGTACGATGTATACCCCCTATACACCACTTTTGTAGTAAAACTGGGGTATAAACGGACATACAATTTTTCTTATTTTCGTTCTAAAACATAGATTGTGGGTACTCGTTAGAAGCGTCTCGATGAGGAGGTTCTAACGTGTATCCACAATCAATGTTTTGAGCAAAGTTTTCTGATGAAATTTTCATTTTTTACAGCTGAAAACATCTTGCGTGGACGTGCTTTCATACTATTAAAATAACTCACCAAAGTAGGGCGGCGTTGGTGTTTCACAGGTTCTCTCCCATGCGCTGTCTATCTTTTGATTTTCAGGTAAGGTAGGTAACAGTCTACGAGGTTTCTTACAATTTTCTCCCTCATAAAACTGATTCGTATCAATGTGCCCAATGCGTCTGAAAAGAACAGCGTAATTCGTAAATATTCATGAACGTTAAAGTGTGACTGAATCCATGCAGTAACACGGGACCAAAGCAAACGATTCTTCCTGTGCTGTTGACCTGATCATTTGTATATAATACACGCAAAAGCGGCCAGACCCCAGACATTAGCTTATACGCTACTGTCTGACTGGCCACCTGATTACTGGTTAACCGCTCAGGGCTGAGTCGGCCCAGGAAAAGAGGTTCCAAGTCAAATCACCCATATATATAATCATGCGTGGCTTACTTGGGTGGTTATGTCAAGTTTGGGTAAAAGTCACATAAAATGGAGACAACGTTCGACATGACCATAGCTGTAAGCATCAATTCCAACACACCATGTTATTGAATTAAACGGTAAAATCGAGTCAAACTTTGTCATCCTAACTAAGGTGAGTTTTAATTTCAAGGAAGCATTGTGGTTCTAGGCCCTGATACATCTAAATAGAATATGACCCCCTAATAAATGGGACAAACTCTTGAAGGGTCATAAGGATTTCCAAATGTAAAATTAGCGAAATTGGAAATGATTGCGGTTCGTAGCACTTTTTCTGCCATCTTCTGTGTAGAACAGTGGCCGCGGGGTAAGTGGAAAAAATATAAATTTTAAATGAAGAGGTAACTGGCTGCATTTTGATATATATTTTACATCAAGTTTCATCATTTATGGTCGCGTTGAGGTACATGTAAGTATATTCAAAAGAGTGTTTCCTAGTGTCTGATAATGGTTTTTCGCAGATATTTTGCAACTGTTATAATCTAGAAAAATAGTTTCTTGGCACTAATGAGCATTTAGTTTGTCGCAAAATGCGCAGCAAAATTTTTGAAAATCGGTTGACATACAAAAACGGTCAAGTCAAAAAAAAACACGTGTAAGGGAAGTAAATATTTTCCCGCAACATTTGAAATTCTTTGTATTTCGTTATGGTCGCTCAAAACCATTAAAAATAACACAAATGACTTACCTTAGACAAAATCTTCATGATCAAATAGTATTTTTCGAAAAATACCCAATTTCATGATCATGGAATATTTCCCTTGTCAATGCAAATTCCTTAGTTAAAATTCTTTTTGGCAGTAAAAACTTTATCTGCTGACCGATTTTTTTAATTTTTGCAGGTCCTATTAGGACAAACTAACATTAAGATTTTGAAAAGAAACTACTTTTCCTATCGTCCAACACACACACACACACACACACACACACACACACACACACACACAAAAAAAAAAAAAAAAAAAAAAAAATAGTGTCAGAGGCAAGTTTTTAAACTTTAGTCAATTAAAATTGTTATACTTACAGCTTTTTCAATTGAGGTCTCTTGGCAAAGTGCAAGTGGACAAAAAACGATCCCATTTTTCTGTCCTGTACAGTCACCGGTCCCAGAACATATTTGTTGGGCCGGCCCCTGTCGTTCTCGGGTCTCCTTGTCCAGTCTAAACTGGGTACCTGGGTGCGGTAAGTGGAACCTTGGCCACTGGAACCCTGGCTACTGGGAACCCGGTCAGTGGTGCTGGTGTTTCCAGCTTGTATTGGCTCTATGAACGTAATTTCCTGTGAAAAGAGATAAAATGTGCCATCAGGAAAACGTGTCCATGAAATGTATACCTCCTAAAGCCCCACTTTTATGTAGTAAAACTGGGGTATGCAGGGACATTAAGTAGACATTAAAACTACGAAAAGATTCAATACATAACAGTAATGAAGAGATTTTTTTTTTACAATTGAGTGGGCGTCTAGGGGCAAAAAAATCCTGGATGGGACAAGACGCCCATTGTCTCATATTTTCCAGTTGTATCGAAATTGGATTACCCATACATTTAGGAAAGTCACACAGCTTTGCTCCAGTTTTACAAGAAATGAGCCGCTTCATGAGAAAACCAGATTTTTGCCGGCGCAGATCAGCTATGCAATAACTGCACAGCTGATCAGCGCCTTTGTTTTCGCTATTCGGATAGCACAATTCTTCTTCTTCCTAAATCCGAAATTTTAAGCTTATAGCCATCTTCTTTAGCTGCATGTAGGCAGGTTTGTGACAGACCGGGTCGGAAAACCTGAAGACTGGTTTTCTCGCACCGCGGCTCAAAAATGATAAGATACAGGCAGCTCAGGACACAATGGGCATTACACACAGTGACAACGGGGTAAAACGCCCACCAGGGTATTTTGTACGTAAAACACTATATGGGCATCTTGCCCCACAAAGGTATCAGTAGCAAAAATATTGAATGACGTTCTGGACCCAGTTGTTCAAAGCATCGTTAGCTTAACGATATCGTTAAGACATAAATTTGTTAAGCAAATATCAGCTAAAGTATCAAATACACTGTTATTTTTTGTTGAAAAAATGTGAGAATCCTTTGCACTGCGGAGAATCCTTTGCACTGCAAAGGATTCTCACATTTTTCAACAAAAAATAACAGTGTATTTGTAATATTAATGTTTGAAATTTTAACAAAACGTTAACTAACGACGTCGTTAGTTTTGAACAACTGGGCCCTGGACGTTAATGGGTAAGTGTTATAGTTCAACTACATGTATATATCATACTTGTGCACAGGGAAAGTATTACAATAATAGAAGAACAGCAAGAATGTATTCGGCATCTTTGCTGATGACTGTGTTTGTTAATGTGGAGGATACAATGAAACATCAGAAGGATGTTGATCGTTTAGGTACATGTAGCATGGGCGGATCCAGAGTGGGGGGGGGGGGACAGGGGGTCCGGACCCCCCCCCCCCTGGAATTGCCAGATTATTAATTTTTTCCATGTTGAAATTTTCCGTCAGACCCCTTCTGGGAATTTGGACCCCAGCCCCCCCCCCCCCCCCCCCGAGAAAATTTTCTGGATCATTGCATGTGTATTTGGGCCCGGAAATGGGATTGAGTTTCCAACCCGTCAAGTGCAACATGATGCAGTTGACGAACAAACGGACTAGTAAAATTCAGGCTTCTTTCAAATTTGAGGGTACAGTGTTGGAAAATGTTGAAAGTATCAAATACCTATTTAACTAAGGATTTAAAATGGAATACGTCAGAAATGTGTGCACTAAAGCCAATGGGACCCTTTTTTTGACGAAATCTGTTTTCTGAGAAAGGTCTGGAGAGACCTATTCTTGAATATGGTAGCTCAGTTTGGTACCCTCATTATGAAGGTCTGATAGATGATTTGAAGAAAGTGCCAAACAAAGCGTGCAGCTAGGTTTGTAACTAGGAATTATACATTTGAATAAGAGCTGTCGCAGGACAGCGTGCTCGACTGCTTCTGACCTTTGTCTCAAACATATGGCCAAACACAACCTGTAACCCAAAGCATTATGCTTATATATATCTTTTTGCCCTGATGCAATAAGGCATAATATCTACCTAAGAATTAAAGGTCTCACTCGTATTGTGAAAGAAGTATGTTCATATACCAATTGGGCCAATTGAGTGGCGAGATATAAGGCAAAATCACTGAATCGTGAAATTAGGTCAAAATGACCTAGGACTACTTTAGGGTCAAAGGTCTTGTCATACGCAAACAAAGTGTGAAGGAAGTTTGTTCATAAACCAATAGCATTTATCGGTAAAGGTCAAACTGATCTATTTATAGATTCCTTCCTACAATGCATTGTACCGGATTCGGACAAAAGTTCGCGAAAATCGATAGCAATGGCCGCCGCCATATATGTAATTTGACAGCAAATGATCGACAAATTCACAAAGAAAAAAGGTGCTACGAAACATTGTGCATATGAAACTTGTAAAAGGGACTCTAGATATCCCGATCGCCCAGAAATGGAAGGAGTATTTTTCATCCGTTTTCCGCAGTCGAAGAAGGAACCGGAGAAGTGTATGCGTTGGGCAAATGCTTGCAGTCGGCAGAACTTTTCCGTGGAAAATGTGAAGAAGGACACGTATATATGCAGTCTTCACTTTGTTGGAGGGAAAGGTCCCACTACCGATCATCCACATCCTATACCTGCCACAGCTACGAAGTTTGATGTAAGTATTTAAATTACTTACTTAATGCTTTGGTGCAAAAGTGGGTGGGGTAATATGATAGTCCCATTTGCCATGCAGACTGTTTAAATATCACAGTATATAAAACCTTTTTTGCAAGGTATCAACAGATGCCTATTTGGAGAGACCATCATATTCTAAAGCAATATAATATCACTATCAGCAATTGAGTGTCGAGATACAAGGCAAAATCACTGAAACATGAAATTAGGTCCCAGTGACCTATAAGTATATTGGATCAAAGGTCTGGTCATACTCACTCATAATCTGAAAGAAGTATGAAAATATACTAATTGAGTGTCGAGATATAAGGCAAAATCACTGAACCGTGAAATTAGGTCACATATGCAGACTCACAGTGACCTATAAGTACAGGTGCGTTCAGTTATCAATATACCCCTGCGATATTCAGAAATAAATTGACAACTTTTCTTGCTTTTGAACAATCGTTACTGGCACGAAATGGACAACTGGGTGAATTTGTTTATATAATGTGTTAAGTATTAGTATAAATATTTACTCTGTTTATAAAACATCCAGATCTTGTGATGTTGTATGCCTAAATTCATTACATAACATATGGAGCCAAACTTTTAACAAAAATTTCGCTCATATTCGAGTTACAAACATTCCACAAGGAATCGTGGTTAGCGGATTGTATTTATTGTTGTAATTTATGAAATAATAGCCATTTTTGTACTAAGGCTGAAAATTTGATGTCTTTATGATCACTATTTACAAAGTTATTTATTGTACATTTTAGATTTTCGCGGTAAAGCAGTTGTTACAATATAAAACTAGGCATGTCAGTGTTATTTTGCAAGAAAACTAATATTCTACCAGGAGGTTTTTTAAGAACAAAGCTTGCTAGTGAGTTCCTTCATGAGGTAAGCACTATGGAGTCACCCATGGCTTTGTATTTTGCCAAACTGAGGGTTTGCATTTCATCACAATTCTTGGTTTGTATACCATAGGGGACTGGGACTTTCACAGAGAGGCTTTTATTGATAGACTATCTTTCACAGCTCATCCTCGTGATATTTCAATCCTCTTGTATAGGCTTAAAGTCACGGGAACCACCAGGGCATTCAAAGACAGAAATTCCTCTAATATCAATAATGTGTTTTGCAGATTTAGGATAAATACAAAGAACATTGTCGTGCATAAATACGCATCCTTTATTGGCATGTTAATTTCCATGACTTTAACACTATTGTTATGTTTGTTATTATATATTAATAATAACTCCAGACTCAATTCTGATATTTAATTATAACTACTACATTTATACAACAAGCATACAGTATGGAAAGTCTAGCGCGAATGCTGACCTGCTATTAGAGAGGCACAATTAAAATATACCTAGTCATGTGACTGCTGCTGCATGAGTCAGATGCTATAAGCAAATACTTAACATCCCCCTTTTCAAAGAAATAACGAAATTTAAATTCATTTACATGCATTAAAAACTTTCTGGAAAGCATGCATTAATTGTTTGCTTCAAATACTGACGAGACTACATATTTGTACTGGAAACTATGTCAGTTCAACCTTGGTGCTTTGCAATACATTAAATGTCAAAACAATGTTTCTGTTATCAACCACATAATTAGATTGCATGAACCAACCCTAAAATGCTTAGTCTTATCAAGTTCATAATTGTATCTGTCAGCAGCACTTTATGTCACAAGTCTTTGAAATCTAATTGCATGTTAAAGGTTAACAGTATCTAAATAATTAGGATAAGTTCAATGACAGCTTAATATCTATGATGTCTGGTTTGTTTTAATGAGTGTGTGGTCTGGAATCTATGTAATATAATCCATTTCTCAATGAATATACCAGCTGCTAAATATCCAAATTTTCTATGAATGAATTTTATGAATGAATTTAGCACTTTTTTACTTTCATGAATTTTATATATTTCAGCACATGTATTCCAATATAAATGAATGAATGAGTAGCACAGTAATCCAATTTTTCGAATTTTCGAAACACAATATTATGCAATTGATTTTAAGAATACTATTGATTATAGAACACTTTCATTCGTAGCATATTCACACTACATGTATATTTACATTACATAATCCTGGAACTTTGATGGTACTTTGACCACGCGACCCGAACGCGTTGTTGTCTGCGTTGGTGTTGTTTCCGTTGTTCCATTTTGCTGGTCTGACGTTGACGTTGATTCTGACGTTGACGTCGTTGCATTTCCTGACCTATCGTCTGGTATTTGATCAGGATTAAATCTCGCAGATGTCGATCGTAGGTGTCTGCGATTACGTCGGTATGTTTGACCATATTCGTTTTCCACAACGTATGATCTCGGTGTATGATGTTCTGCCGTAACCGCAGCTGGTTTCCACGTATTATTATGTTCCATAACGACATTTTCTCCGATTTTCAACGGTTTTAGCTGCTTACTACCACGGTCGTAATACAGCTTTTGTTTCTCCTGTCGTCGTTTGAAACGATTTTTAAGGTTCTTAGGGAGTCCTTGTTGTTGAAGCAGTGGAGCTGACGTTGGTAGTTTTGTTTTTAGCTTACGCGAGAACATCATTTCTGCTGGTGACAGTCCTATGTCATCTATTGCTGTCGTTCTATATGACAACATTGCTAAATATGGATCTTTCGCCTTTTTCAACATGTCTTTTACAGTTTGAACAGCTCTTTCTGCTAGTCCATTGCTTTGCGCATATGTTGGCGAAGAAGTGACACAATCAAATCCATATTCTTTCGCGAAATTCCTGAACTCAGCACTTACAAACGTCGATTGGTTGTCTGTATAAAATTGATCAGGAATTCCGAACCGCGAGAACTGACTTTTCAAATGTTTTATGACATTTTTGCTGGTCATATTCTCTAATAAATTCAGCTCTACCCATTTTGAGTATCTATCTACTATGACAAGATAATGTCTGTTATTCAGTTCCATGATATCTGCGGAAACATGTGACCATGGTCTGTCTGGTATTATTCCCGGTATCAATGGTTCTTTTACATTCGCTCTTTGATTTTGAGCGCACACTGTACAGTTTCTTACTGTCTGCTCTACCTCAGATGCCATTCCTATCCAAAACAATGAATCTCTGGCACGCGACTTGCATTTATTTATTCCCAAATGCGATTCATGAATGATAGCCAACATTTCTTTTCTTAATGATTTTGGTACTATCAACTTTTGTCCTTTGAATAACATTTCTTCAACGTAAGTTATTTCATCACGAAAATTCCAGTATGGCCTTATTATTGGCGGAACTTGGTCTTTTCGTTGTGGCCAACCTTTGAGAACAGTGTCTCTCAAGATTTGCATTTCTTCGTCCTGTTTTGTCGCATTTTTGATTTTCAACTGATTTTCTATTGACACAGGAAGGAATGTCAGGTAATTTACACTTAAGTCAGTGTCAGATAACAAATCTTCCCTTGCCTCATTTAGATAAGCTCTACTAAGATGATCTGCCAAAAATAATGTACTTCCTGGTTTGTACTTTACTTTCAAGTCATATTTCTGTAAATCAAGCAATAGCTTCTGAAGTCTTAATGGTGATTTAAACAACGGTTTGGTGAATATTGCCTGTAATAGTTTATGATCAGTTTCTACCGTAACTTCTCTTCCGAAAATAAATTGGTGCCATTTGTTACAAGCGAAAGTAATTCCCAGAGTTTCCTTTTCGATTTGCGCGTAGTTTTGCTGAGCTTTCGTCAGCGCTCGTGACGCGTATGCAATCGGTTGTCCTTCTTGAAGTAACACGCTTCCAAGACCCTTTGAACTTGCATCGACCTGCATTACTAATTCCTTCTTTGGGTCATAGTAACGTAAAACTGGAGCATTTGACACTTTTTCCTTCAACATATTAAATGCTGATTGTTGTTCAGAGTCCCAGTGCCACTGAATGTCCTTTTCAAGCATCTGAGAGGCGCAGTAATTTCCGACATGTTTGCTATGAATTTGGCTAGGTATTGGACAAATCCTAGTAGCGTTTGTAACTCTTTTACGTTCGTCGGCGGCGGCATTTCCTTTACAGCTCTCACCTTTTCTGGATCAGGCTTTACACCAAGGCCTGTCAGTACATGTCCGACATAAGAAATACTACTTTTACGAAATTCACATTTGTCCCTGTTTAATTTCATATTGTATTCCCTTATTCTGTTAAGTACCTGTTTGAGCCTTTTGTCATGCTCTGCGATATCTTTTCCCCATATCAAAATGTCATCAACTATAGCCTCACAACCTTCAATGTCTTGAACCATGTTCGAAACCGATCTTTGATACACCTCTCCGGCAGACTTTAATCCGTACGGCAATCTGGTAAACGAATATCTTCCCAGGGGCGTATTAAACGTACACAGTTTCTGGCTTTCAGGGCTTAGTTTTATTTGCCAGTATCCACTGACGGCATCTATTTTCGAAAACACTTTGGCTTCTGGTATTTCAGTCAATATGTCCTCGATTGTTTTCATCGGATAGTGTTCTCGTAACACTGCTTTGTTTAAATCGCGGGGATCTATGCAGATTCGAACCTTTCCATTAGGCTTTTGAACCACTACCATGCTGTTTACCCAGTCAGTAGGTTCTGTTTGTTTCGTGATCACACCTTCGGATTCCATTCGTAACAATTCCGATTTCACCTTTTCTTTCATAGAAATTGGAACTTTTCTAGGTGGATGGATGACAGGTTTCACTGATGGATCTACCTTTATTGAATATGTGTCTGGCATGCAACCCAGACCTTCAAAAAGATCCTTGTACGACGATTCAATGTCTTGTGGCAAGTCTTTTTTCTTCTGTGGCATTTCATTTGCATGTATATTATACAGTCTTTGAATCAGCCCAATATCTCGGCATGTGGAACTTCCAAGAAGGATGGAACAGATGAGTCAACAATATAAAAGTCAATGTCAAAAGTGTTACCTTGTATTTTGCACGGCAACTGTACTATTCCAGTAGGCTTTAATTTATGTCCACTGAATGATGTCAATTTTGTAGATGTTGGTTTCAAGGCAGTTTTAATTCCCAACGAGCGAAAATTGTCTTGTGACATCACGTTACATCTTGCACCAGTATCGATCTGGAAATTTATCGATCTGTCATTGATTTTCGAATTTACCGACCATTCATCATTTAACGAATTTACAGAGTTCATCGGCAAGTCATTAATCATTCCTGCATATAGCTCATTGTCGCTACTGTCACTCGAATCGTTGACTGTACGTACATGTTTTTTCTTTGATTTGTAACTGATTGATGTTGGAGTCTTGCACATTTTCTGGAAATGATTAAAACGTTTGCACTTTGAGCAGCGTTTTCCGTACGCGGGACATTGCAATTTCGCATGTTCATAACCGCATTTGCCACAAAGTTCTTTTTCAGAGTTTGCTGGGGTTTTCTGTTTCTCAGATTTTCCGTGTTTTGATTTCTGTTTCTGTCTGACCGCATTTACACTCTTTTCTTCCATGGCATTACACTGAGTATGTGACAATTCATGAGTTCTTGCCACTTCGAGTGTTCTAGTCAATGTCAATGTTGAACCCTCATTTAACAACTTAGCTCTGATTTTCGAGTTTTTAAGTCCTGCCACAATTCTATCACGAACCATTTCATCTTGCTTATCATATTCACAGTCTTTGACTAGCAATTGTAATTCAGCCACAAACTGTTCGAATGGCTCTTCTGGATTCTGCACCCGACTTTGAAATTTATACCTGTTGTATATGGTGTTAGACGTAGGTTTAACGTACGCTTCGAAACCATTGTAGTAATTATCCAGTTTTTTTCTTCTGTGCAGCTGACAAATTCCATGTTTGGAATAAATTCCTGCCCTTTTCTCCTACCCAGAGCATTAGGAAAGCACATTTTTCTTCCTCATCTTTCTTCTTTAGAGGCCCGTCGAACATAAACTGAACATGTTGCTTAAAACTTTTCCAGCTTTGTTCCAAGTCTTGTCTTTCCCAGTCCATACATGGGAGTGATCCGGTCGTAAATTTATCCATAATTGACGTATTTACTCTGACACCATGTTATGTTTGTTATTATATATTAATAATAACTCCAGACTCAATTCTGATATTTAATTATAACTACTACATTTATACAACAAGCATACAGTATGGAAAGTCTAGCGCGAATGCTGACCTGCTATTAGAGAGGCACAATTAAAATATACCTAGTCATGTGACTGCTGCTGCATGAGTCATGCTATAAGCAAATACTTAACAACTATAGAAGAGGTTTGGAATATCAAGAAAGGGAGATGTCATTGCCCACTGTGGTATTCGGTGCAGAGGAACAAATCGTGAGACTGTCTGATGAAATGCCAACCATTGTTCTGGCAGAATATATAGCCACGGGTGACTCCACAGTACTTTAATACATGCTTTCCTTATGAAGGAACTGACTAGCAAGCTTTGGTCGTAATTTTTAACCGTCCTGGTAGAATATTAGTTTTCTTGCAAAATGACACTGACATGCTTAGTTATATATTGTAACAACCGCTTTACCACGAAAATCTAGAATGCACAATGGATGAAAATAAGGGTGTAACTTTGTAAATAGTGATCATAAAGACACCAAATTTTCAGCTTTAGTACAAAAATGGCTATTATTTTATAAATCATCCTATACCTGCCACAGCTACGAAGTTTGATGTAAGTATTTAAATTACTTACTTAATGCTTTGGTGCAAAAGTGGGTGGGGTAATATGATAGTCCCATTTGCCATGCAGACTGTTTAAATATCACAGTATATAAAACCTTTTTTGCAAGGTATCAACAGATGCCTATTTGGAGAGACCATCATATTCTAAAGCAATATAATATCACTATCAGCAATTGAGTGTCGAGATACAAGGCAAAATCACTGAAACATGAAATTAGGTCCCAGTGACCTATAAGTATATTGGATCAAAGGTCTGGTCATACTCACTCATAATCTGAAAGAAGTATGAAAATATACTAATTGAGTGTCGAGATATAAGGCAAAATCACTGAACCGTGAAATTAGGTCACATATGCAGACTCACAGTGACCTATAAGTACAGGTGCGTTCAGTTATCAATATACCCCTGCGATATTCAGAAATAAATTGACAACTTTTCTTGCTTTTGAACAATCGTTACTGGCACGAAATGGACAACTGGGTGAATTTGTTTATATAATGTGTTAAGTATTAGTATAAATATTTACTCTGTTTATAAAACATCCAGATCTTGTGATGTTGTATGCCTAAATTCATTACATAACATATGGAGCCAAACTTTTAACAAAAATTTCGCTCATATTCGAGTTACAAACATTCCACAAGGAATCGTGGTTAGCGGATTGTATTTATTGTTGTAATTTATGAAATAATAGCCATTTTTGTACTAAGGCTGAAAATTTGATGTTTTTATGATCACTATTTACAAAGTTATTTATTGTACATTTTAGATTTTCGCGGTAAAGCAGTTGTTACAATATAAAACTAGGCATGTCAGTGTTATTTTGCAAGAAAACTAATATTCTACCAGGAGGTTTTTTAAGAACAAAGCTTGCTAGTGAGTTCCTTCATGAGGTAAGCACTATGGAGTCACCCATGGCTTTGTATTTTGCCAAACTGAGGGTTTGCATTTCATCACAATTCTTGGTTTGTATACCATAGGGGACTGGGACTTTCACAGAGAGGCTTTTATTGATAGACTATCTTTCACAGCTCATCCTCGTGATATTTCAATCCTCTTGTATAGGCTTAAAGTCACGGGAACCACCAGGGCATTCAAAGACAGAAATTCCTCTAATATCAATAATGTGTTTTGCAGATTTAGGATAAATACAAAGAACATTGTCGTGCATAAATACGCATCCTTTATTGGCATGTTAATTTCCATGACTTTAACACTATTGTTATGTTTGTTATTATATATTAATAATAACTCCAGACTCAATTCTGATATTTAATTATAACTACTACATTTATACAACAAGCATACAGTATGGAAAGTCTAGCGCGAATGCTGACCTGCTATTAGAGAGGCACAATTAAAATATACCTAGTCATGTGACTGCTGCTGCATGAGTCAGATGCTATAAGCAAATACTTAACATCCCCCTTTTCAAAGAAAAAACGAAATTTAAATTCATTTACATGCATTAAAAACTTTCTGGAAAGCATGCATTAATTGTTTGCTTCAAATACTGACGAGACTACATATTTGTACTGGAAACTATGTCAGTTCAACCTTGGTGCTTTGCAATACATTAAATGTCAAAACAATGTTTCTGTTATCAACCACATAATTAGATTGCATGAACCAACCCTAAAATGCTTAGTCTTATCAAGTTCATAATTGTATCTGTCAGCAGCATTTTATGTCACAAGTCTTTGAAATCTAATTGCATGTTAAAGGTTAACAGTATCTAAATAATTAGGATAAGTTCAATGACAGCTTAATATCTATGATGTCTGGTTTGTTTTAATGAGTGTGTGGTCTGGAATCTATGTAATATAATCCATTTCTCAATGAATATACCAGCTGCTAAATATCCAAATTTTCTATGAATGAATTTTATGAATGAATTTAGCACTTTTTTACTTTCATGAATTTTATATATTTCAGCACATGTATTCCAATATAAATGAATGAATGAGTAGCACAGTAATCCAATTTTTCGAATTTTCGAAACACAATATTATGCAATTGATTTTAAGAATACTATTGATTATAGAACACTTTCATTCGTAGCATATTCACACTACATGTATATTTACATTACATAATCCTGGAACTTTGATGGTACTTTGACCACGCGACCCGAACGCGTTGTTGTCTGCGTTGGTGTTGTTTCCGTTGTTCCATTTTGCTGGTCTGACGTTGACGTTGATTCTGACGTTGACGTCGTTGCATTTCCTGACCTATCGTCTGGTATTTGATCAGGATTAAATCTCGCAGATGTCGATCGTAGGTGTCTGCGATTACGTCGGTATGTTTGACCATATTCGTTTTCCACAACGTATGATCTCGGTGTATGATGTTCTGCCGTAACCGCAGCTGGTTTCCACGTATTATTATGTTCCATAACGACATTTTCTCCGATTTTCAACGGTTTTAGCTGCTTACTACCACGGTCGTAATACAGCTTTTGTTTCTCCTGTCGTCGTTTGAAACGATTTTTAAGGTTCTTAGGGAGTCCTTGTTGTTGAAGCAGTGGAGCTGACGTTGGTAGTTTTGTTTTTAGCTTACGCGAGAACATCATTTCTGCTGGTGACAGTCCTATGTCATCTATTGCTGTCGTTCTATATGACAACATTGCTAAATATGGATCTTTCGCCTTTTTCAACATGTCTTTTACAGTTTGAACAGCTCTTTCTGCTAGTCCATTGCTTTGCGCATATGTTGGCGAAGAAGTGACACAATCAAATCCATATTCTTTCGCGAAATTCCTGAACTCAGCACTTACAAACGTCGATTGGTTGTCTGTATAAAATTGATCAGGAATTCCGAACCGCGAGAACTGACTTTTCAAATGTTTTATGACATTTTTGCTGGTCATATTCTCTAATAAATTCAGCTCTACCCATTTTGAGTATCTATCTACTATGACAAGATAATGTCTGTTATTCAGTTCCATGATATCTGCGGAAACATGTGACCATGGTCTGTCTGGTATTATTCCCGGTATCAATGGTTCTTTTACATTCGCTCTTTGATTTTGAGCGCACACTGTACAGTTTCTTACTGTCTGCTCTACCTCAGATGCCATTCCTATCCAAAACAATGAATCTCTGGCACGCGACTTGCATTTATTTATTCCCAAATGCGATTCATGAATGATAGCCAACATTTCTTTTCTTAATGATTTTGGTACTATCAACTTTTGTCCTTTGAATAACATTTCTTCAACGTAAGTTATTTCATCACGAAAATTCCAGTATGGCCTTATTATTGGCGGAACTTGGTCTTTTCGTTGTGGCCAACCTTTGAGAACAGTGTCTCTCAAGATTTGCATTTCTTCGTCCTGTTTTGTCGCATTTTTGATTTTCAACTGATTTTCTATTGACACAGGAAGGAATGTCAGGTAATTTACACTTAAGTCAGTGTCAGATAACAAATCTTCCCTTGCCTCATTTAGATAAGCTCTACTAAGATGATCTGCCAAAAATAATGTACTTCCTGGTTTGTACTTTACTTTCAAGTCATATTTCTGTAAATCAAGCAATAGCTTCTGAAGTCTTAATGGTGATTTAAACAACGGTTTGGTGAATATTGCCTGTAATAGTTTATGATCAGTTTCTACCGTAACTTCTCTTCCGAAAATAAATTGGTGCCATTTGTTGCAAGCGAAAGTAATTCCCAGAGTTTCCTTTTCGATTTGCGCGTAGTTTTGCTGAGCTTTCGTCAGCGCTCGTGACGCGTATGCAATCGGTTGTCCTTCTTGAAGTAACACGCTTCCAAGACCCTTTGAACTTGCATCGACCTGCATTACTAATTCCTTCTTTGGGTCATAGTAACGTAAAACTGGAGCATTTGACACTTTTTCCTTCAACATATTAAATGCTGATTGTTGTTCAGAGTCCCAGTGCCACTGAATGTCCTTTTCAAGCAACTGTCTGAGAGGCGCAGTAATTTCCGACATGTTTGCTATGAATTTGGCTAGGTATTGGACAAATCCTAGTAGCGTTTGTAACTCTTTTACGTTCGTCGGCGGCGGCATTTCCTTTACAGCTCTCACCTTTTCTGGATCAGGCTTTACACCAAGGCCTGTCAGTACATGTCCGACATAAGAAATACTACTTTTACGAAATTCACATTTGTCCCTGTTTAATTTCATATTGTATTCCCTTATTCTGTTAAGTACCTGTTTGAGCCTTTTGTCATGCTCTGCGATATCTTTTCCCCATATCAAAATGTCATCAACTATAGCCTCACAACCTTCAATGTCTTGAACCATGTTCGAAACCGATCTTTGATACACCTCTCCGGCAGACTTTAATCCGTACGGCAATCTGGTAAACGAATATCTTCCCAGGGGCGTATTAAACGTACACAGTTTCTGGCTTTCAGGGCTTAGTTTTATTTGCCAGTATCCACTGACGGCATCTATTTTCGAAAACACTTTGGCTTCTGGTATTTCAGTCAATATGTCCTCGATTGTTTTCATCGGATAGTGTTCTCGTAACACTGCTTTGTTTAAATCGCGGGGATCTATGCAGATTCGAACCTTTCCATTAGGCTTTTGAACCACTACCATGCTGTTTACCCAGTCAGTAGGTTCTGTTTGTTTCGTGATCACACCTTCGGATTCCATTCGTAACAATTCCGATTTCACCTTTTCTTTCATAGAAATTGGAACTTTTCTAGGTGGATGGATGACAGGTTTCACTGATGGATCTACCTTTATTGAATATGTGTCTGGCATGCAACCCAGACCTTCAAAAAGATCCTTGTACGACGATTCAATGTCTTGTGGCAAGTCTTTTTTCTGCTGTGGCATTTCATTTGCATGTATATTATACAGTCTTTGAATCAGCCCAATATCTCGGCATGTGGAACTTCCAAGAAGGATGGAACAGATGAGTCAACAATATAAAAGTCAATGTCAAAAGTGTTACCTTGTATTTTGCACGGCAACTGTACTATTCCAGTAGGCTTTAATTTATGTCCACTGAATGATGTCAATTTTGTAGATGTTGGTTTCAAGGCAGTTTTAATTCCCAACGAGCGAAAATTGTCTTGTGACATCACGTTACATCTTGCACCAGTATCGATCTGGAAATTTATCGATCTGTCATTGATTTTCGAATTTACCGACCATTCATCATTTAACGAATTTACAGAGTTCATCGGCAAGTCATTAATCATTCCTGCATATAGCTCATTGTCGCTACTGTCACTCGAATCGTTGACTGTACGTACATGCTTTTTCTTTGATTTGTAACTGATTGATGTTGGAGTCTTGCACATTTTCTGGAAATGATTAAAACGTTTGCACTTTGAGCAGCGTTTTCCGTACGCGGGACATTGCAATTTCGCATGTTCATAACCGCATTTGCCACAAAGTTCTTTTTCAGAGTTTGCTGGGGTTTTCTGTTTCTCAGATTTTCCGTGTTTTGATTTCTGTTTCTGTCTGACCGCATTTACAGTCTTTTCTTCCATGGCATTACACTGAGTATGTGACAATTCATGAGTTCTTGCCACTTCGAGTGTTCTAGTCAATGTCAATGTTGAACCCTCATTTAACAACTTAGCTCTGATTTTCGAGTTTTTAACTCCTGCCACAATTCTATCACGAACCATTTCATCTTGCTTATCATATTCACAGTCTTTGACTAGCAATTGTAATTCAGCCACAAACTGTTCGAATGGCTCTTCTGGATTCTGCACCCGACTTTGAAATTTATACCTGTTGTATATGGTGTTAGACGTAGGTTTAACGTACGCTTCGAAACCATTGTAGTAATTATCCAGTTTTTTTCTTCTGTGCAGCTGACAAATTCCATGTTTGGAATAAATTCCTGCCCTTTTCTCCTACCCAGAGCATTAGGAAAGCACATTTTTCTTCCTCATCTTTCTTCTATAGAGGCCCGTCGAACATAAACTGAACATGTTGCTTAAAACTTTTCCAGCTTTGTTCCAAGTCTTGTCTTTCCCAGTCCATACATGGAAGTGATCCGGTCGTAAATTTATCCATAATTGACGTATTTACTCTGACACCATGTTATGTTTGTTATTATATATTAATAATAACTCCAGACTCAATTCTGATATTTAATTATAACTACTACATTTATACAACAAGCATACAGTATGGAAAGTCTAGCGCGAATGCTGACCTGCTATTAGAGAGGCACAATTAAAATATACCTAGTCATGTGACTGCTGCTGCATGAGTCATGCTATAAGCAAATACTTAACAACTATAGAAGAGGTTTGGAATATCAAGAAAGGGAGATGTCATTGCCCACTGTGGTATTCGGTGCAGAGGAACAAATCGTGAGACTGTCTGATGAAATGCCAACCATTGTTCTGGCAGAATATATAGCCACGGGTGACTCCACAGTACTTTAATACATGCTTTCCTTATGAAGGAACTGACTAGCAAGCTTTGGTCGTAATTTTTAACCGTCCTGGTAGAATATTAGTTTTCTTGCAAAATGACACTGACATGCTTAGTTATATATTGTAACAACCGCTTTACCACGAAAATCTAGAATGCACAATGGATGAAAATAAGGGTGTAACTTTGTAAATAGTGATCATAAAGACACAAAATTTTCAGCTTTAGTACAAAAATGGCTATTATTTTATAAATTACAATCCGTTAGCCATGATTCCTTGTGGAATCTTTGAAACTCGAATATCAGCGAAATTTTTGTTAAAAAATTTGGCTCCATATGTTATGTAATCAATTAAGGCATACAACAACACAAGATCTGGAAGTTTTATTTACAGAGTAAATATATATACTCAAACATAACGCATTATATAAACAAATTCACCCGGTAGTCCATTTCTTGCCAGTGACGATTGTTCAAAAACATGAACTGGTTACAGCTGTCAATTTATTTCTGAACATCACAGGGATAATATATTAATAACTGAACGCACATGTATATTGGGGTCAAAGGTCTGGTCATACTCACTCATAATCTGAAAGAAGCATGAAAATATACTAATTGAGTGTCAAGATATAAGGCAAAATCACTGAACCGCGAAATTAGGTCACAGTGACCAACAAGTATATTGGGGTCAAAGGCCTGGTCATACTCACTCATAATCTGAAAGAAGTACGAAAATATACTAATTGAGTGTCAAGATATAAAGCAAAATCACTGAACCATGAAAAGTAGGTCAACCGATCCTTACCGTCATGACACACAAGTCAGTGTTACAAAGTTAAAAGATGAATGACCGACCATTTTCCTGAGTTGTTTCTATTAAGAAATAAAAAGACAAAAAAAAAAAAAAAAAAATCAGAGAGTTCTAGATTTTGACCTCTAGCCCCACCCCCTGACTCAGACCCAGAGGTCCGATGTCATGGAACCTAAAGTGTATGAAGAATGAATGCTTTATGAGAAGTTGTTGTCAAGATATGGATTCTTTGTAAAAGTTACACAGCACTACATCCATTCTTTTACAGTGTTCTGGTTTTTAACCTCTAGCCCCACCCCTAGGCAGGGACGCAGCGGCAGGGATCCGACGCCATGAAATGAAACTCAACCCTATTGGGTACCTATGGTCCTATTATGGAAGCCCTCTGATAAAAGGTTTTCAATATATAGACTTCTAGAATACTATACCACAGAAAAGGCATTATAATTAATGGTGTTCTAGATTTTAACTACTAGCCCCACCCCCTGGCGTGGACCCAGGGATCCGATGCCATGGAATGAAAGCCGATCCTACAGGGTGTCAAGTATCAATGCTTTCTGATGAGTGGTTGTCAAGATATGGACTTCTAGAAAACTAAACCACAGAAAAGCCATTTTTGAAGGTGTTCTAGATTTTAATCTCCAGCCCTACCCCTGGCCTGGACCCAGGGGACCGATGCCATGGAATGAAAGCTAACCCTACAGGGTATCTATGGTCCAAGTATGAATGCTTTCTGATGAGTGGTCGTCAAGATATGGACTTCTAGAAAACTTTATCGCAAGTGTGACGCGCATGGGAACGCGAACGGGAACGGGGATGTGGACGACCGGGGTGACTGCAATAGCTCTATGCACTTCGTGCAGACGAGCTATAAAAGGCGCTTGAAGTCCTATAACATATATGTCCGCTTCGGGAGCGGGAGGTCGTGGGTTCGATCCCGAGCCGGGGCATACCAAAGATTTTAAAAATGGTACCAGTGGCTACCTTGCTTGGCGCTCAGCATTATAAGGCAAGCACTGGCCTCTCTTCTCCCAAAACAAAATATAGCATCACTAACATCGCATGTCTAATATTAAAATGTCCGAATAATAAAAAAAGGTCCGAAAATAATCAATGTCTGTATTCACTAGAGGACCGTATGGAAGACTGGCCGTTGTGTTAAATACGTTATCCTCTATAAATATAGAGATTATTATTATTATTATTATTAATATCAAATGTATATATATTGACCTTAGACACTACCATAAAGAAGGACGTGCATTGGTTTAAACAATATTTATTTCAATCAAGTCATGCATACAATCATATTATTATACGGGGGTCATTCAAGAATTAATGACAATGGATCCATATCTCGGAAAGTATAATTAAGCTCGGCTTTATTTGATATGTTACATGTGAACACATATATCATGCATTCGTGCTGAAAATTTTGTGCTTTTATCATGTCTAGATTTGAAGCTATGCTAATTTGAATATGGCTCCTGAAGTGTCCATGGACGCGAAAAAGTCAATTTTTGCTTATTTTTGTATGGGGGGTAGGGTAAGTAAAACGTGTAGGATTGTTGCTTGGACAGTCTTATCAGTGATTTTTGATGATTAATAAAAGCACTAGAGGTCAGCAAGGGCAACCATAACATTTTTGTCAATTTCCTGATTTGCAACACGCGTGGTTGCTAAGCAACAGCAGAACAGGACAAAATAAACCCATTCTGAGCCTAACAGTGTGTTTTAAACCAAATAATGAAACAATCAAATAAATTCCAACAGCTAGTGATGTGTTTAATCTTGAAGGTATTTCTATGGCTTCTTAACAAAAACAAAAAACCAAAAATCTGAGACTGTTATGGAACAAGTATTAGATTTTAAAAAGACTAGCTAAATTCGATACAGTTAAATTTGAACTGGAGACGGTGCTGATTCATTTTGAACCTGTGTGTACAGTGTCACTGTGATCAATACCATTGACAGTCATGCTTACAACAACCACATATTTAATCCTCATGAAATGTTGTTAACATATCCAAGATACTGGTCTTCCATCCAAGCAAGTACTAGCTTTTATAAACAACAGTATGTCGCGTCCAAGCTCATTTACCTTGTATTCTTTGGTTGCCTAGCAACCACAGAACTGGCATGTTAGCGAACTTTTGGAAGAACCATTGAATAGCATACATCTTCAAATTTGGTTATTAGTATATGAGAAGCACACAGGTGTTAAGAATAAAGTTTCATGGAATCATTGTCATTAATTCCTGAATGTATATATATTGACCTTAGACACTACCATAAAGAAGGACGTGCATTGGTTTAAACAATATTTATTTCAATCAAGTCATGCATACAATCATATTATAAATATAGAGATTATTATTATTATTATTAATATCAAATGTATATATATTGACCTTAGACACTACCATAAAGAAGGACGTGCATTGGTTTAAACAATATTTATTTCAATCAAGTCATGCATACAATCATATTATTATATGGTACAGGATTTGATAAAACGCAAATGCTTATAAACATCATCTACCGCATGCAATTATGCCTGTGATGTATGCAGATGATAAGTGAAAAAAGGTCTAATAGCAAAGAAATATGAAATAAAAAGAGTGAGGCACATAATAATAATAATAATAATAATAATAATAATGATAATAATAATAATAACAATAATAATAATAAGAAGAAGAAGAACAAGGAGAAGAAGAAGAAGAAGAAGAAGAAGAAGAAGAAGAAGAAAAGGAAGAAGATGAAAAAGAAGAAAAAAAAAGAAGAAGAAAATGATGATGATGATGATGATGATGATGATGATGATGATGATGATGATGATGATGATGATGATATTACACGAAAAAGTGTGTGAAAAAAAAAAAAAACATGAAAAGCCCATCACCGATCGACAATACCCAGTTAGAGAGGAGGTTAGATTAACTGCAGAGAAAACGTTTCGGTGCCTAACAAGATATTTTGGAATTAACATGAGATACCGAGTTTCTGCAACTAGAGTGTAGTGACTCAGGCGAACCTTCCTGAATTCAGTATAAAATCTTGAACTTTTGAAAAAAGGGTTTCATTTTCTGTTTCTGATAAGTTTGATTTACCATGTAGTAAGTCGTTTGTATTAAGATCATTAAGGTTGTTCGGGAGGTATCGGTTTCTAATTTGTGAGTAGTTAGGACATTTAAAAAAGAAATGATAAGTACTTTCGTAGCTGCCACACGAACATGATGAACTAGGTACAATATTCTTCTTGTGAAGACGTGCATTAACAGGGTTTTCTGGCCCACCGTAAAGCGAAAAAATAAAAGTTGCTGCCCAGCATTTTATCCTGCAAGTTTTAATAGATGAATGATGGAAGTGTTTTGATCTAATATTATTTTGACTTTTATGGTTGCTATGGCAACACAAAATGGCCGCCAATATGGACAAAAGTAGGAAAATTGCCATTTTAGACCAAAATGAAGAGTTTAAACAGAGTAGTTTACATAGAGCCCAGCGAAATACCAAAAAGATATTTTCATAGAAGATTAGTATCACTAAGATGCACAAAATGTGGAAATATCTTTTTGGTATTTAGCTGGGCTCATACCTTATTCTTAAAAACTTCCTCTATAGAATACTTGCTTTTCACTCAAAGTAAGAACCAGCCTGGTGATAATTAATTACACCCAGCACCCAAAGGCATTTTCTGATGGGTCATAAATTTTGATTTGGATCCCCGAAATACAATGGGAATTGTTTCAAAGACACACTTATTTATGTTATGAAGAAAAACAAGGTTTCCATAGCAACCTGTATTGTATAGTATATTGTATTTCCAGCCCCTTTAGGCTCACCCCACTTTGCTATCAGGCACAAGGTAAAGTACAAGTTCTGGATACTACACAACCAATGATCAAACTATCACTACAGCAAAATATCTCCAAAATATGGGGTTTGGTCATGTAGATTCCAAACTACAACCCAGGCACCACATGCAGTTGTGCCAGATCAGCAACCACAAATATGAGTTTTAAATATGGGGGTATACCTACAAAATCAGACACAACTTAGTTACTAATTATCCTAGCTCACTAAACATGGTATCATGTTAAAGTTTATGCCTAGGTCTTTCACCTAATGGCAACTTGTATAAATTATCTAATTTACATATTCATCTAATTTGCATATTCATGAATATTGATAAAATCATAATAGAAAATATGTAAATAAAAACATTAAACACACTGATTTTAATTACAAACATCCATTTTTGCAATCATGTCGATAGGCAACTTGACATGTCATAACATGAAATTAATCCCTACATAAAAATCAACTAATTTGCATATTTATGAATATTTATAGACAATTAAGAAATTAAGAGAAAAGTCAATGAACTTCTTAGATATATTTATTTCAGTCACAAATCATCTCTGTGGCTTGTGTTGTCCAATGGTTATACAATTTTACATTTCCTTACCTGCAATGGCCCAAAATGAAAATCATCTAATTTGCATATTCATGAATATCATATGATAGGACATTTGAAATTGAGGGGGGGGGGGGGATTCAATAAAATCCATATATATTCTACTCACCATCACTGAGGCATGTTGTCATGGACAATTTATACAATTTGACTGTCCTATCATGCAAAATACTATATGACAAGAATCCATTTGCATATTCATGAATATTGATCTGAAAATCAGATATTGAAAGAGAACTCAATTAAAACCGTAAACATACTTATTTCAGTCTTACACCAGTATTGTGGCAAGTTGTCGTTAATCAGTAATGCAATTTGCATGACCTATCATGTAATGAGTCTATGTGAAAATTTGCATATTCATGAAGCCATTGAACCAAGGGCATTAATCAATTTATCTGTCTATCCATGTAAGTCAGAACTAAATGATCTACCCCGAGTAATATCTGTCTTATCCTAGACTTTGCTCTGTTAAAGTTTGTCATTGTGATTAATTTGATTACTTTGGTGAATGATCATAGATAACCATTAATATGCAAATTAGGTAGTTTGCATAATTATGGGATTCAAATAAGATAATTTGCACAATGTCAAAAGTTCTGTTTATAAACATTTTTTAGTTAATGCTTGTTCAATATTCTATAGCAGACAGGATCTGAGTTAAGAGTGTGTTGTGGTAAACAGTATTAAGTTGGTGATTTTTTCTGTATTTTCTAAAGTTTTCATAAATATTCATGGATATGCAAATTAGAAATCTTGCATAACCAACAATGGCTTAGCATAATGTTGACAGAGAATGGTATTGATGACATTGGACAAGTGCGGTACATTATCATCTGTGAGGCACTATACTTTTTTATTCTATCCGTCAATTTCTGATAAAGCGCTTGTGTTTTGATTAATATTCATAAATATGCAGTTTTCATATTTTGCATATTGAATGCAGATTAGGTTATAAAGCTGAGCCGAAGCATTTCTCAATAATAGTATTTTGACAATGGTAGTATTTGAATATGAGTTATTACTTATTTTTTTCTTTGGAACCGCAGTATGGGTGGCTATGGAAACCATGAACATATGCATTATCCACATGCACTTATGCAGAGTTTGTAGTTGTTGTTTTTTTCTCTCTCTCTTTTTTGCATTAATTATAACGTTTCAGTGATGTATTTTTGGAAGTATGTAACGAAGATATAAATATCACAAGTCAACCCATAAACGGATATGAGTTTAGTCTCTTCTTTTTCTTGTTTTTCATTAATATTCCTGAATATCGAAATGTGTCACTTTTCTATTATGGCAATTGAATATACTGACTAGTTCAGAAGTATCATTGATACAATAGCAACATATCATGATATGGTTTGAACTGAAATTAATTTAGTTATGAAGTTCTAACAGACATACTTTTTCAAATTGCTGTAAGTGTTTTCATTAATATTTATGAATATGAAAATTAAATATAGTTTCCATAATAACACCAATTAATGCAAGGCAGGATATCGATTTCAGTGACCTACAATAAGTAAATGCCAAGATATGATCATTTTTTTTTTCATCAGCTGATATATCTATATTGAAATTGCTTAAAATGGGGCATGACCTTTGACCCAAGGTCATTCCTATGGGAAAGGTCATAATCATTTTTTAATCATTTTTTTTCACGAAGAGCAATAGCCAGGCTATATTTCACACCATTGTCACTCGGCTCGGTTGGGGGCCATTTTTGGCCTCTAATGCACGTCCTCCTTTGATGATATAACTTCAAGCACCTGCGGTTTGACTACCATCCTTAGAAAACTAAAATGGGAATCCCTGCAGAAACGAAGGAAGGATAATAGAATTATATTGCTTTACAAAGGTCTAAAAGGGAGAGCAAAATACCTTATCCCCAAAAATAGGCGTTGAAGGAATCACCACTCCTTGGCATTTCAGATACCTTCAGCAAGTACAAAGCCTATATTTACACAGTTTTTTTACACCCAGTCTAATAGAGATTGGAATGAACTCCCTGATTCTCTGATCTCCTCTGCTGAAATTTCATATGACTGTGTCTATTTACTTCTCTTGTGATAGATCGGGTCTACCGCCCCCTCCCCCCCCCCCTTCCACCCATCCCCCTGGTGTGGTATTTTCAATTTGACGTTTCACCAGTAAACTGTTCTGATTCTGATTTTGAAACTGAATTTTCAGAACATAGTATAGAGTGAAACACTACTGTTTGTTTTACGTAAAGCAACTGCCCTACGAGAAAATACCCAAAGAATGATTTTTCAACTGAAAGATTGCTTGGCTGTCTAAACAGCGCATACACAGATTAAAAAGAGTGGGCGTCTTACCCAACCTTGGCGCCTTGCCCTCTGAGTAGGCCTATATGAGAAGCACCGCCTGCCAAAACAAACGGGAATCGTATCCGATCAGAACATACATGCACCTACCCGACCTGTAGGCCTACATCATGCTATTCTACATAAAGGCCCGCTCAGACCACAACGTATTAGCCAACGTATGAGCAGCGTATGAAAAAACATCCAGTACGTTGTTGTACGTTGTCATACGCTGTTCATTCTATGCTAAAAATCCGGAAAATGCTCTCTCTGAACGTATACAAAGCGTATGCTTAGCGCACGGAACGTATGTCTAACGTGTGAGTAGCTTATTCATAACGTATCCCTGGCGTATCATGACTTATAACAGCGTATAACAGCGTACGCCCAGCGTTAGTATAGCGTTCGTGACTTATAAGGAACGTATGTACAACGTACGTCTGACGTATTCCAAACGTATGCACAGCGTGCTTCTAACGAACTTGACGTTCTTCATAAAAGGGAGTCAAACATATATCCAGTAGAAATTGAAAATAAATAAATAAATAAATAAATAAATAAATAAATAAATAAATAAAAGGAAATTCAAATGACCAAAGTAATCTACACATCTGATTCTTCGGGTGCATTTTTGCGAATTTCTTATATCAAAAGTGACAAAGTCATCAATAATGACAAATAATTGGAGCTGAAAACTTGCATTATAAAACATAAAATATACTTTCATCGTATTCGATACATGTATTTTAGTGCTTAAGGTTCCATGCATACCAAAATCGAAACAAACAAATTAACACTGCCAGTATTATTGTTTTACTTGAGAAACAGATATTGTGAAGGGTAACGTTTTTTTTTTAATTCGCGTCTATTTCTGTTTCAATCTTAACACTTCTCACAGCTATGGAAGTCTCCCATAACAATTTCTCAGTAACTTTTCGTTTCTACAAAATGTAATTATTCGATATACTGAAAATAACCAACATATTGTGGAATCTACCTGCTCAGTTAAATTTTCATTTACATGTACCTTTGATATTCGATTTGGTAATAAGCATTTTTGAAAAGGTGACTTTAATATTCACTTTATATGTCGACAATGTTATAAAGGGTCATCGAATATGAGCTTTGAAGGCACCCAGTTCTCACAAAAAATTTTCTCTGGACAAGCGATAATATAACAGTGAATACAATTTAGCCGTACATCCAATTGTGTCATTTGTTGTTGGCTGAGTATATTATTTTGATGCTTCCGTGTGACTATTTAATCATGAACACAGCCCCTATTCCTTCCATTTTTATTGAGGTTTAACGTCCTAGTCAACAATTTTTCAGTCCTGTCGGGACGGAGCCAACTCTTCCTAGGTTTAACCAGTACTGTAGGGAGTTAATGTGTCTTGCTCAAGGACACACCACGGTGACGCCTGTGGGGATCGAACCCAGGACCTCTCGATTCGGACTACGCCATCGCGCTCCCTCCCTTCCATTGTTTACATAAAATCCCGAACGCTGACCAATGCGCTACGCGTAAGTTGTGCATACGCTGAGTACGTTCTTCACACGTTTAACATACGCTGCATACGTTCCGAGCACGCTGCTCGTACGTTGGTAATGCGTTATGCATACGCTTCTCAAACGCTAAACAAAAATCCAGGTGAGTTTTGACGTACGACAACGTATGCGAACGTATGAGTTACTTACAGGTAACGTTCATGAACTTATGCATAACGTATTCGTTGCGTACGCTTAACTTATGAGTAACGTATTATCAGTACGTCGGCATACGTTGGAAATTTTGTGCATGCACAAAATTTCTCGGCGTACACGACGTACGACAACGTATGCCAGCGTATTGTAGCGTACCCCTAACTTATGCAAAACTTATGCCGAACGTATACAACGTACACCAACGTATGGAAAAAATATCTCATACGTCGGCATACGTTGGCGCTATACGCTGTGGTGTGAGCACCCCTTAAAGCTATGATCACTTTACATCAGGAAAACATGTCCGTGAAATGTATACCCCTTTAACCCCACTTTTATCAGTAAAATTGGGGTTTCTTCTTTGAAATAATGGCACCCTCAATCACTGCTCAGGATTATCCCCTGTTTACAGAAGTACACGCAATTTTCTTAATTTTGATCCAAAACATAGATTGTGGGTACTCGTTAGAACCTATCTTCTGAACCTATCGCCTCGCCGAGTTGTTGTTTTAAAATATTGGCGGACATTGGATGCATGCCTATAGGCAAAATATGATAATGTGAAAAATTTCTTACCTTTGGCCTAGTAGGTGGCACAAATGTGTTCATAAATCTCGCAAAATGATTCCTTAACTTCTCTTGTCCCATTCTGATAATTATCTAATGATTTTAGATAATTAAATATTATACAAAGCAAAATAAAGACGAAAATATGAAAGCTATAGAATAATTGACGTTAGTCGATGCTGTTGCCGTTGTCAACAACGTTGATATAACGTTAGCAACGCTTCCGGTAACGTCGTGTATTGTTGACGTCAAATGTTTTGGGTAAAATTCAGTACCTGTTACTTACATACATGACATACATACACGTTATCGCAAATCTTTTTTGCGTCATTGCAGTGCCAAATGGTATATAACTAAAGTTTATTTATTTATTTATTTATTTTGAAAATGACATGTATTACAAGGGCGTTTTAGTCCATTATAAAATTAAAATTTGCTTGAAATCTAAACAAGAAATATCTTTTAAAAAAGATAATCGGCGTGCTTAAATGGATGTGGGTTTATAATATGTTCTGCGTTTTGACTCGAACATAATAAATTGTGTGGTCACAGCCTTATATGCTTGCTTCATACAGGTTGAACTAAAACGTTTTAAAACACTACATGTAATAGGCAACCTAACTGAAAAATAGTTCAGTTTGTTTTGGTTTTACGTCCTCCTGTTCAACAATTTTCAGTCCTCTTTCTGAGAAAGCTTCACATGAAGTTCGATTTTGATTAGTTCTGTGGGTTATTAGTACAAGAACTTAAAATTGTGAATGAAGACAATAGATGCCAGAGCATGGTTTACTAAAAACTCACCTGGTGAACTTTCGGCTCTGGTGAGCTTAAAATGTCGAAACATTGCTAGCAGTCGGGAGAATGGCAGCTCAACAAATGTGCTTATAACTGGAGATATGTGATGGAGCTGAGCTATCATAAATTAAACGTATTACCAAAATGTAGCAAAGTAGCTACCAGAAGTGAGTGTCCTAACAATAGTTAATTGCTTTGTTACAAATTGTTCTTGAATAAAAATTAAAAACTCAGTTTCTTTAAGAGGAGCGAAAATATTAAGAGATTAAATAAAGAATGTTACTTGACTTGAAGATAAATAAAATGCATAGAAATGAAAATTTTCAACAGATACACATATAAACAAGGTAAATACATTTTGTTTACTATTTTGAATAGCCGACCCCTGGGCTTTTCTACCTTTGCCATGGCAAAAGGTCAACCTATATAATACAGATTGAATCATTCTGAAGTACAGTTAAATAGTGTTCCGCACGATGGGATGGCCTAGGTCAGGGACCCACATAGATATGCTCTATGCTTATAGGTCCCTGTCACAGTGCCAGCATATTTTACTCATTTCTACTTCTATTCACCCCTGTTTTGCTGCAGAACATCTTCTGGTGATTTCTATATATTCTAATCATAGAAACCTCTGACAGTGGCCCCTTCGCGGACCCCACCACTAAGCTATCCTAACCACCATGGGAAGTCAATTTTGCTATACTAAGATGAAATTTATCAATGTCTCCAAAAGTACATTTTATGCAGATAAAATACAGTTAAAGCACTCAAAGCTACGGTATAATGTCCATTCCGGTAATTATGTCCATTCCGGTCCATTCCGGTAAATAACGCACCCGGAAATCCTCATGACCTAAAAAAGTCGATCTCGTCTAAATCTCGCGGCTCGTCTAAATCTCGCGTCTAATTTACATATGGCCCATAATTTGTCCAATGAAATAGTGCCAATGAAATTAGGTCAATACTTAGCTTAGACGGCTCACGCCGAAAAAAAAACGTCGTCCACTTAAAAAGGTAACAAGAAGATCATTTCATTAAAGGTTATGTGACGTGTCTTTGTCCTAATGTACCTAAGTACATGTACAATATAGGCCTGTGCGTGAGAAAACCAAAAGTTTGGGTTCCGACAAGGTCGGACACAACCACAGAAGCAAGATAGAAGCTTGATATTTCGGATTAAAGTAGAAGAGGGATTGCAATATATGTGTATATGTGTAGCGAAAACAAAGGCGCTGATCTGCTTCTTTGTTTTCGCTCATGCAGATTGTTTGTTTTCTGGTGCGGAGGCTTATATATGTCATATATAAAGCGCATATTTTTAGTATGAAATATCTTATCCTTAAAGACCTAAGCCCAGTTGTTATTTTTTTTTTAAGTTTTCAACAAAAAAAATAACAGTGTATTTGCTTCAGAAGTTACCAAAATTGAGGGCTTAACGACACCGTTAAGCTAACGAAGTTTTGAACAACTGGGCTCAGTATTCCTATCTATTGAGGGTCATTATAGCTGATCACTAGAAGGGCAACTAATAATGAACTTCATAACTTGTAAGTTGGCGATATGAGTTCGTTTCACGAAGCCACAGTGTGATAGCATATGTCTTATTTTATGACCAAGACTAGTTATACGATTATCTGTAATTGTGTACGCTGACTAGTTATACGATTATCTGTAATTGTGTACGCTGACTAGTTATACGATTATCTGTAATTGTGTACGCTGACTAGTTATACGATTATCTGTAATTGTGTACGCTGACTAGTTATACGATTATCTGTAATTGTGTACGCTGACTAGTTATACGATTATCTGTAATTGTGTACGCTGACTAGTTATACGATTATCTGTAATTGTGTACGCTTCATCCGCGATCTCGAAGCCTTGCACCAAAATTTTGAACATTTTCAAGAACGCTAAGATCAATCGTAGGATGACCTCAGATACTTAAGATTATACCTAAGCATCATTTTTGCATAAAATATTTCAACAACATCGGTACTTCCCAGATTACTGCATTAGACATTTTAGAATGACAATGGGTCCTTAAAACAATCGCTAGAACTGATTATTTCAGAGGACGTCTTGCGATTATCGCAAAAATGTGATCTTAAACTGGTCGTAATGCGATCTTAAGCGAGATCTTAAGCGATCGTACGGGCAGTGAGACTGATACTTAGACTATCATATTGACGAGGTAGGTAAAAAGTTCATCGCCTATTCTTGAGTGGCAAATGAGGCGTGTCATGAGAAAACAAACATTTTGCACCTGCGAAAGCAAAGACGCAGATCAGCTTCGCAGTAACTGCGACGCTGATCAGCGCCTTTGTTTTCGCCACACGGATAGTACAATTCTTCTACTTTCTAAATCCGAAATTCCCAGCCTCTAGTCATCGTCTGTGGCTATACAGCACGGTTTCTGAAACCTCATTGTTGGTTTTCTCATGACGCGGCTCAATTACTGCGCCGATTCATTCAGTTCCTGCATAAGTTGCTCTGGGTTTCTCTGGAACGGAAGTTTCAAAGGAAACTGTATTGATGTCCTTCTTTGAGCCGATATTTCTTATTCAAACCCCTCAGTAGAAGGATAAAGTAAATTGATTTTACTTGTTAAAATTTGAAACACAAATTGATATACAATATCTTATTGGAGCACTGTTATTTGAGCCAAGTCTTGAGAAAACCTCAATTTTGCATATTCAAAAACTAAAGACGCTTATCAGCTTCATGACTTTTCATCGCTTTTGTTTTCGACATCCCTCATTCGCGAATCCGAAACTATCTAGTTGTTTTAGTTTAGTGTACATGCATGTGTGTACCAGTAACCCCAAAGACAAATTTTCTTGCGACGTGACTCCTTTAAACCAACATTTGCCTTGTGCCACGTTTTAAATGAATCTTAAACATATTGCAAACCCCAATCAGACGCACGTGAATGCATAAGGACTTGATCATGATTCCTCAATTTTTCATTTGATCTCAAATTTTGTAATTTTTATGTAAAATCAGGCTCCTTTTTGACGTCTGGGAAAGTTTTCGACGTCAATCCATTTTAATTACCCTGCAAAAATGGGTTGATATCGAAAGATAACATACTTCTGCTGCTGTTCATTAAAGTCACCGGACAATTAAATAGTAATCTATTGTACTTAATTCTGGAATCAACAAAAGAAATGTTTGACCTACTTGTGGAATAAACCGGAAACTAAAAAAGTGAGTGGAACTATACAAAGCACGTGTTTTAAAACAAGCTAAAAAGTGAGTGGAATTATACAAAGCACGTGTTTTAAATCAAGGCCGGTTCGAACGTCTTGAGCGATGACATAATCGTCATGGCAGTAATCACACAAATATGTCGATTAAAAATGAATACCCCCGTTACGACACACTTTTATATAGTGAAACTGGGATTTAAAGGGGGTATACTTTTTTCCTATTTACTCCAAAACATAGATTGTGGGTACTCGTAAAGCCACAGCAGCGTGTGCATACATACGATCAATATTTTGAGCAAAACTAAGACAAATATCAACTTTGTGTATTACATGGTCATGTTTTTGTAGTGGATCTGCTCTTAATGTAATTAGGTTGACGTGCTCGCTTCTCGTATATTACATAATTGTGACGTCATATATAGAAGAAGACTTACACTGGAAGTCAAGAACTAAATGGATGTTTAAAAATAATAAAATATACGTCTTGTACATGGAACAGAACGTGATTTACAGACAGATGGTTAGACTTTATTCTTATATTGATGCATTTTTGTAATTTACTCATAGTTTGTCAATAGACGCTTGCATGCCAGACAAAAAATAAATAAATAAATTAAAGTAACATTTAAATGTGGGATATTATGACGGACACGATGCAGAGCGTTTTAAAAGTTGGGTCTTCTGTCCTGTTCGGTCGATCTGCATCAAATTTCAGCTTATTTGCCGAGCTCTTCTAAAATTTAGAGAAAAATATAATCATCTTTAGAATAAAACCAAATATTTACCATTTCGGTGGTTCATGCTGATTTATTGACTCTACATGCATGCCAAACTACAATCAAAATTCAATTTTCAAACTTTAAACTTATAAACTTATAAATCAACTCAAAATTTTTGATAATTTAGCGAAAGAAGGTCATAAAAATCCAAAAAGTGGTCTTACGTTAGTAAATGGATGCACTAGTTCATCAGGATATTCTACTCATTAGTGCTAATCGGTGAACAACAAATTGGTTTAGAAGATAATAGGCTGTGCAGTTCAATGTGTGCTGTAACGATGAATGGCTACGCACGTAAATTTCGGGAGAAAAACCTGAGGGCGACTGTAGCTGAAACTCAGAGAATCATTGCGGAAGAAAAGAAGATGGGTGCAGCTGACCTTCATGTGAACAAATCCATGACAACCGTTTCGTATTTGTAAGTTTCATAAATCTCTCTCTCTCTCTCTCTCTCTCTCTCTCTCTCTCTCTCTCTCACGCTTGCATGCGGGTGCTTTAACTACGTCATTCTTATGGCAAGCTAAGTGCAAGCCAAGCCTCTTCTGTTTGTTTTAGAGTCAGTTTTTCGACCTTTTAAAGATTATTTCAGCTCATATGGGACAGGCCAATCAGTATTTGAGGTGAAAATGGGAGTACACCGAGAGGGCCACCTGGAACATCCGCAAGCAGAACTGGGCGTGCCTCACATGAACTACCCAGCGGTGACACGATCGAATATTTAAGAGTGGTATAGGTAAAATACTTTGACCGTGCCGCTTAACCTCTGAAATAGATAATGCATTTGTTGATCGGGCAGCTTAAATAACTATGGTCTCAACAATGCGACTCTTATCACGATAGACACATGGCATTGAAAAATGTATAAAACAAATATATGCCCCTTTTACCGTGTTTACAAAACTTCATCACGTGAGTTCCAGCGGCACGGTCAAAGTATTTTACCTATAATGAAATACTATGGTTCTACATGTATATACTTCCTAGTTGTGTTCAATGTGTTTTCAATATGTTTTTTTTTCTTTATTGATGATCATTCATCATACAAAGCTTTTACAACCCCACCCCCGTCTCCCGTCACGCAGGTGCTCTAATCCAAAATCAATTAAGAACTCTTTTGTAGGAATATATAGAGACCATATGGATGGGCGTGGATGACTTGGTCATTTTCAACCTTCTAAAAATCAACCCCCGCCCCTCCCCCTGTATTCGCCACATTATGATTGTTGCTAAGTATTGAGATTGGCAAACTTTCTTTGAACAACTCGAGGCGTTAGTCTTCGCTATCGTACTTGGTGTCTCGGGCGCCTGAAGGTCATCTAAATCGCCGATATGAGTTATAATGTGTCTAAAAAGTATTTTACCAACAAATGGGAATTCAGTCGAATTAGTTTAGACAGGTGTTTGAATACGAGTTATTTCTACTTTTACGAGTTAGTTCTACATTTCTAAGTGTTATAAATATAATAAAATATAAAGGTTTGGTAAAAACATTCAAAGGGAGATAGCATGGACTATATATTTCGCAATTTCGGGTAATGAACCCTCATCAATAGCCCTTTTAAAACCTGAATACTTTTACTGATCTCAAAGGACCTAAATAAAAATATAATCTGCACTATGGGTGATGTACGGGGAGACTTTTTAGGGCTGCCACACGGCACTACACCAGCTGCAGTAAGAGCAAATAAAATATAAAGGTTTGATCCTCTGGAAGCAGTAAAAACATTCAAAGGGAGATAGCATGGACTATATTGCGCAATTTCGGGTAATGAACCCTCATCAGTAGCCCTTTTAAAACCGGCAACGAAAGCCAGACTATTGTACTGTAATTTCGAAAATTTACATGAGAGGTCTAAATAAAAGACACATTCCCAAACGGGGTCAAATAATTTAAACATTGCTTAGAAGTATGTTTCTAAACGTGAACGTGTTTTGAACACTCTGAATACCTTTACTGATCTCAAAGGAACTAAATAAAATGAGCCGCGTCTTGAGAAAACGGGATTATTGCCTATGCGAAAACATAGGCGCAGATCAGCTTCGCAGTAACTGCGAAGCTGATCAGCGCCTTTGTTTTCGCTACTCGGATAGTACAATTCTTCTTCTACTTATAGCCAAAATTTCAAGCATCTAGCCTGCTTCTGTAACTGTACAGGCCGATTAATGTCGCACCAGGTCGGAAACCCCGAAGACCGGTTTTCTCGCGTCGCGGCTCAAATATAATCTGCACTATGGATGATGTACGGGGAGACTTTTTAGGGCCGCCACACGGCACTACACCAGCTGCAGTAATAGCAAATAAAATATAAAGGTTTGATCCTCTGGAAGCAGTAAAACATCCAAAGGAAGATAGCATGGACTATATTGTGCACTTTCGGATAAATATAAATATAAGCCTGGTGTCCTTTTAAAGACCAGACCTACTTCTGAAGAAGCTAAAAGTGGTACCACTGTTTTTTCGGTTAATGACCCTAAATGGTGCAATATGGTCCTTAGATCAAAGGACTGTCATAATGAGGTGATTATCACATCTCTGCAGGGGGTCATAAAGAGGCACCTAGAGGATAATACCTGTAGTTCCACTGTGTATTGCTTTTATGGTCCCTGATAACCTGTGCAATAAAACTGCCTCCCTCTGCAATCAATATTGATTTTTCCTGTTTTGGCCCCTACCTGTATTCTGAGTCATTGTCAGGGCACTAGGTTTTCTCATGCCCTGTTCCTTATCTAATGACCCTCAATAGACATGGAAATAGGTCTTTAATAGTGCTTAGCCTGGCAGAACGCGGCATCCCACCTGGAACTATGCTGTTTGCTAAGAAGAATTTCATCGAAAAAGTAAATTAAAAAATCGAAATCACTCATAAAAATCACAGCAAAATCATAATGATAAGCAAAATTGGTTTAGACATCGACTTCAGTAATAATAGACAACTGGCTGTGAAAGAGGTAGAAAAAGGTGGAACTTTTAGAAACCCAACATTGTTCAGGCAGACAAAACATAAAGAATGTATGTGATGCATTGAAAACAGTTTATGACCAAAATAGTTCTTCCCGTATCTACTAAACTGCGAAGTCCAGATTTACAACTAAATTTACAATCAGGTACTTATACAAAGAGAACACATCGTAAGCCAAGTGAACAGCTATTTCCTAATAGGCGGCCGCTCAATTACCCTTTCATGGCCCCTACCTGTAAAGCCACCCTTGCATTACCTGTGATTTCTTATCAGTAGTCTGCTTAAGGTCATTAGGGTGTTATGCAATGCAAAATGTGTCTTTAACTAAATGTATGACGGTAAAAGTAACCATTGAAAACTACATAAGGTGCAAACAGCACAAAAATTCAACACCAAAGCCTAAAACAATTAGAACCACGGTAGAACGATACTATCGACAGACTTCCACTGATACAGTATAAAATTCTGCATTACGACGATTTTCTAAATGTCAAGAAAACAAGAAATGCGGTTTTACAACTGTCATCTGTCAAAGACCATGACGCAACTTGCTCCAGCCAAAAAGATGAACTCCACTATGCAGATAACATGGGAATTACCAGAACTATCTCAGGGGCTAATGATTGATGGGCTATATAACCAGTTATACAATCCTGTGGCAAATTAACCATTATAATCTACGAGAAAGACGGAAAAAGTACGATACATGGAATGTCGTACGAAAAGTCAATGAAACAACCGACACATTGAATGGACAACAAGTAGCCCAAAGGCAACGATCGCTCACCTGAGAGTCAACAAGTACAGTAACTGAACAAAAGATAAGTAGATGGGTTTTTTACCATATATGGACATGGTGGCCATCTTGCTCATGTGCCCTGGATTTTCATGTACACATTGGTTTCCCCTGCCTATAAATGCTTCATATAAAATTTGGCTTTGATTGGCCAAGCGGTTTCTGAGATGCTTGAATATTATGGTAGTATACATGTATATTGCCACGGGGAGGGGGCAGATAAACCCCTGGGGTCAATTGTTTTTCCGAATCGTTGTCTACTTGTACCTATTTATAAAGACGACCTTTACACATTGCTACACACAAAATAGGAAAGCTCTGTGTTTTGCGATTTTGAGAAGATTTTTTATGTGTTTCCCATTGAAAACTATGGGAGCTAGTGACCCCCTGGGTGGGGCCATATTCGACCCCAGTGGCATGGTTGGCAGGATTTAGATTAAACATATTTTATTGCAATAAACTAACAATGGGATAAGACACAAGTTATATCAACATTATAAAGTCCTCTCCCTCAGTTCAACTGGCTAGTACTGATGGTACAGTGATAAAACAGATCATTTTATATTAACATACATACTACGATGCAACATACAGGACTAGTGTGTGGTCATAAGCGGTGGCGGCTGCTTATAGCAAAGCATAAGTTTGGATTTTCTGGAAAACACAGTTCCAAACCCTAGTACTTATTTTGGTATCCAATACATAGCCTGTTTAGTCGAATCGATTACTGTCTGATAAAAAGCAATACTACATTTATGATTTGAGAGTTGCGTTGTCCATCAATTGTTCAGTTGCGTTGTTGTCATCGTTGTCAAACAACCATACAATAAAGTGTCTAGTGTTACAATAGGAATAAAGCTCAAGTCCTTGAGAAGGTTGTTGCGTTGGTTAACATAGTTACTTCATTCGAAAAATTAATGGTGCGGACTTTCATGAGAGCACCACAGCTACAAGAGGGAGATGGCACTATCTTTACTCTATGGAGATCAGCATTTAAGCTACTACAATTATGGCGAATTCTTGTTAGAATGATCGTTAATTTCCTGTCGCCGATACTGAGAACATCAAGAGCTCGGTCCTTGTGGTTTTGCGGTTTTAATTTACTTTTAAATTCTGCTATGTTTGAGGAATTTCTGATTGACTAATCTAATTCATTCCATGGCAGGATTTATAAAGAGGACCACCACAAAAAAGGAAAGCTCTGGGCCTTGTGGTTTCGGAGAAGAAGATTTTTTTTATGTTTTTCCCATTGTAAGTCTGTGGGAGCTAATGATCTCCTGGGTGGGGCTATTCCTGACCCCAGGGCATGGTTGGCAGGAGTTATAAAGAGGACCACTACACATTGCTACGTACAAAATATGAAAGCTCTGGGACTTGTGTTTTGACCCACGGGAGACGGTTGGCAGCATGTATAAAGAAGACCACAAGGCCGAGAGCTTTCATGTTTTGTGTGTAGCATTGTTTTGTGGCTTGAAGCATTTTTTATGTTTTTCCCATGGACCCCAGGGACACGGTTGGCAGGATTTATACAGTGGACCTTTCTACATAGCTACACACAAAATGCTCAGGGCCTTTTGGTTTTGGAAAAGAAGATTTTTTTTATGTTTCCCTTTGTAAGTCTGTAAGAGCTCATGACCCCCGGGACGGGGACAATTTTGACCCCCCAGTGGGGGCATGATTGGCAGGTTTTATAAAGAGAACCACTATACATTGCTACATACAAAATATGAAAGCTCTGGGCTTTGTGGTTTCGGAGATGTTTTTTCCCATGACACCCCAGGGCGGGGCCTGTATGGACCCTAGGAGCACGGTTGGCAGGATTTATAAAGAGGACCGGTATACATTGCTACATACATTGCTACATACATAATATGAAAGCTCTGGGCCGGCCTTGTGGTGTCGGAGAAGAGTTTTTTTATGTTTCCCCCATTGTAAGCCTATTGGAGCTATCTGTTGCCATGGAAACCAGAGTTCTGATCTGACCTGGCCCAAAACCTAATGCAACCTTTCCCCCACCTCATTGATGCTGCTGACTAGTTGCGGAGATATTTGTATTTGAAAGTGTGAACGGACACACGCACGGACGGACGGACGGACGGACGACGGCTCGACTACCATACTATAGGCTCACATTGTGAGCCTTCGGCTCAGGTGAGCTAAAAAGCTGAAAGTCCTTGATGAAGTCACATACTGTCTAAGACAGTACACACTGATAATGAGGTCACTGCCACTGAAAGAAATATAATCGAATCATCTCTGAACACGAGTCTGTATATAATCATGACCACCGATATGAACCGCGAAGCCAAACTTCACCATGATTTTCAAGATCCAACCACTACTGTGCGTCGAAATTTTTGGTATGATCGCTAGACCTTATGTAAATGTGTTTATTTTGTCCTTGTTATTTCTCAGAGCTGAAGTTTTCTTGCTGAGAATGGTTATTGTTCCTCATCATTCTCGAATCTTCATTGACGTTTTGATAAAGTTGAAGCTTATCAAGATGTTTAACGAGATTCTTATCAGCATTGCCCCATCGTGTGCTTCTGTATAGTCTATAGACTTTCGCATTTCCTTTCCGCTTGTACAGGCCGACCTTTGATGCATTCCGAGTCCTACTGGGGTTAGCCTTCCCTGCCATGATTAGTCACAAGACTTAACTGCTTATGGTCCTTGACAAGAATATGAAATTTGCCATGATAACAGTTGTTGAAAGTATTTTCTTATTGCCCTTGCGGTTGAGACTTTAACATGAAACACGTTGTACTTTTTTTTTGTAATAAAATATAAGGCTTGATCCTTCGGAAGCAGTAAAACATTCAAAGGGAGATAGTATGGACTATATGTTAGTCTTTTGATGACATCGACGTTGATACATGATACGTGGTCCGTCTGTGAGGAAGAGTTGTTGTACCTGCACAGAGCGTTACGATGGCTGCGTTGTGATGGCTCCAAATCTGTGTCCATGTCTTTTCTGTCTGCAAAAGATTAGGTTTCGTCTTTGTTTTCTTTTTCTTGGACGGCGTGCCCCTGTGCTGTACGTGTAAGTTGCCCTCTACGACCCAAAGCTAAAATATCTATAGTTTCGTCTTGGTGTTCTAGCGTGGGTGGACATTTTCCTTCAAGAAACATCTTAATTTCTTTGTCGTTTTCGTCATCTGGTGTTGGTAGTTGCTGTTGGTGTATTAACCACTTTTTGAAAAACTGTACATGTTTCTTCTGTGTCATCTGCACTGGAATTGATCGAACTTTATAGGTTGGAAAATCATTGATGAAATCACGTCGTGCGTTGTCTTGGTTCGGTTTGATTCAACCATTCCGCATTACAGGAAATATGGTCTTTTACAATACTGAGAGACACACAACAATCTGATTACAATCCGGTCTCGCTTGCTTCTACATGTGTGCATGTAGATTTGCATTTAATCAGATTGGGACAAACAACTGGAACAAGCATATGATTCAGTTGACCATTGACTAGCTGACCCTGTATCGTTTTAAAATATGTTCGCTGCTCTTAAAGGATCCCAGTTGTATCATTATTTAACAATCTCAAACATTTTCGGACAAGATCTAATTTCACGGCTGTAGGTTTTCTGTGACTTCCTTACTAAACGGCTCACCTCACTTTTACGTCTTGACCAGGTTAGTGATTTCATTGACCTCTGCTGTACGTGTCTCACTCATCATGCTCATTAAAACTTAGTTTACCTCTAATAATAGCCGTCAGTTTATTCTATATTCTATTTCATCTACCATATCCCATAAATTTAGACTTTGCGAACACTACATCTCGACTCATAGTCTTCTTCGGCTACTTTACACCTACCATCATATTTGAGAGCATGTTTTCTATAGTCTGAAAATAGTCAGCTTTCAATACAAATTCAATTCATCTTACATCGTCATGGAAAGTAGCATAGTCGTATTGTATAACATCTTAGAATTTTTTGTTATTGCGTGATTGTATTTAAAGCTCAGAAGTAAACGAGACCGAGTTTTGTTTTTCCTCTTTTACTTAGTTACCGACAAGTATATTGTCGACAACATAATATATATTGTACTTATCGCCAATTCTTGTATTTCATAAGAACGTTTTAAATAGCGAAAATCAATGAGGAGTGTCAAAGTTTGGCAGATTGTTACTTAAATTGCGTTTTGAAAAATACGGTTCATTGGTAATTAAGACAGTGCTGTTAATTTACCTATAACTAGACTGTAAATAGTGTAATGTCCCAGTTACTCATACAGTCCCATAGTCTAAACCCTTCCGTGTGGTAAAAAATGAAACAAGAACAATGGCAATCTTTAGTGGTGTATCTCCATTGATCAGTTGTAGTGAGGTGTACACTGAGATGAATGAAAGAACTGATCACTGTTACGGTATTTAAAAGATATTGTCATTTAAAGATTATGCTACATTGTGATCAGACACTGGTTCAATATTTAATTTCTTGAGATATTATTAATTGAAAATATTATACTTTGAATATATATTGAAATGATGACAAATTTGGATATTCGAAACGAGTGTCAACATTTACTGAACTGGAAAAAATATGAGTTTTGAGCATTTGAAAGGTCTTATATGTATAGATGTAAATGGTCAAGTCGTGTCAGAATCCTTTTTTGGATGGAAAGATCGGGATCTTTAGCATCTGAAAAGTATTAGTTTATACATAGAGTCTATGGGGTCACATTTCGTGTCACAAGGTTGTTGAACTGGAAGAACCTTAGATTTAGCATCTGAAAATTTCTTAGGGATTTTCTGAGGTACATTTCTGCGTCGACGTTTTGGATTATATTATGTTTTACTGTTTTAAGAGGATCTCTGTTTGGCATTTCAAATTTGTCTTAATTTCACGTCGTTTTCTAAATCAGGTGTCTTAATTGTTGAAGAGAATTTTCAAATCTGGTATTTTTTGTTCGAAGTTATCCCATGCCGTGATCCAGAAATTTTATCCGCAACATTTGAAATAAAAATTCGTAAATAAAATCTGATATTTCATGAATAAATAATCAAATTAGTGTTTGCTTTGGTGATAATTATGATGCTGTTGGTCCAATTCCGCAATTATTATGAAGAAAGACAATATGGGAGCCACGTGATATAAAAATCAGTTTTGCACATCCGATTAGTTAAGCGGTACCCGTGGATCTAATAGGAACCATAATGAGTTTGTTTACCTTCATAGATGAAAAAATCTCTCTTCTTCCTAAATCCTACAAAGGCATGTCTCTAGTCAGCAGGCAGGTCTGTTTGGAGCATGCATAGATAACGCGGAAACGGGTTATACCACGGCACGGATAATAGCATCATCACCCGAGCACTAGATTGGAAAAATTGATCGCTCTCCGAGACCTTTGGAGGATTATAGGATCTACTTCAATTAATATTTAATTACAGGATAGTCGGGTAGGTAATGCATAGCCGGGAAATATCTAACAGACCAAAGCACTGATTAGGAATCGATCGTTTAATGAAGAGATTCTTCAAAATGCCAGTGGATTCTTGATATAGAAAATACACTATGAAATAGGTAAATAAAATATTAAGAGCTTATTGAAAGAACTTCAAAAGTTATTTCAGGATAACATTTTCATGGATTTCATATAGAGATGAATTTTACTTTTGTAAATGACATTAAAAGATTATGATATGGAAATGTAGGGTAGAACTATCATTTGTAGTGTCTTTTGATATTTATTACATGCATGTAAACAAGAGACTTGTAAATACTAAAATATTGTAAAACTTGGAGATTCGTGAACAGGTACACTTGTATCACAACCTAAGAATATTTGCGGAGATATCAAAGGCGGTTTGAAAAGAATATTGTTGAGCAGATCTTTATAACAGAGAAACTAAGAAATTCGAACATTTCTTAGCAAAACGATGGGCAGCAGGGGCTCTTTAAATGGAAATGGAGCAAAGGGAAGAAACAGCCCAACAAAGAACGACCGATTAAGTCCAACTAAAAATGACCGATTAAGTCCGACGAAAAGTGACCGTTTGAGTCCTATCAAAAACGGTCGCTTAAGTCCAATAAAAGATGAAAATAAAGAGATTCATAAATCGAGTTCTTATCCAACTATGGGAACGCCAGGTTCAGAATACAGAATGGACGGGTTCAACGGGGCTAGTCGAATTTCGTTGAGATCGGAGGACGCCGCCAGGGAGAAGAAGTATAACAATGATTACTCGAAAGGAAAATTTACTGGAAGAAGTACCCTGAAGAACCCTTTTGGGTAAGTGAACATTTTGTAAAATGCGGTATAATTGAGGGAGTTTTATGCCTAAGATTATGTAAATGTGTATCATGCTTCGGTGTCCCAATTTGCTGGCATCGAGGCATGTGATAAGCAATATATAAAATTAGCTTACCATGTTCCGTTATACCATAAGTACCGGTGTACCATTTTCTTAGAAATCTTTTGTTGAGATTTATTATTCCATAAATTTCATCACTCGCCAGTTGTTTAATGCCACATCTACTAAGTGCCATATTTAACAGTTCTACAGTCGTTTTGCTTAGATATTGAATCAAAATATATTCTGCAACATCTTATTTTCATCAAACATCTCACTGTGTATATATTTATACGTTGTATAGGGATAATCTTGCTTGCTACTATTTTGATGGAGCTTTGTGTTGCTTACATTTTCTGTAGATACATTTTCTGTTGTAAATGACCATTCCGGAGGCTTAGAATTGGCGTTAAATATCACTTTAATGTCTTTGATGTTTTCTCTTACATAATCAGGGGATGTGACTTTGAGCTGTAGATGTTTTGTTTAACTATTGACTAGTGTCTTGATGGCGATTTTTCAATCAGTGAATTCCTGTGTTGTTTATGTCCAATTTTATTTACTGGATTTATGTCCATTCCAAAATGAATAATGCGTATTTATTGCACAACTTGTTGTATCGATTGTTCCCGAAATCTCTTGCCGTGTGCATGATTTGGCAAATATTTCAAACCATTTTGAAGATTGCAAGATAGCTTTAAACTATCTCATGGCTGATGATAATCGTATAAAGAATGACTTGCACAGTATTGGCAAAGAATAAATTGCCAAAACAAAGTGTATTTGGAGCGTGGAGTATGTCATACATAAAAATGGCACAAATACAGGGAAAATCCCCTTTGTCTTGCCGCTGGTTTCAGACTTTTGTTATCATCAGGAAAACATGTCCGTGTAATGTATACCCCCTCAAACCCCAATTTTATATAGCAAAACTGGGGTATGCAAGGATATACCTATTTTTCTTATTTTTGCTCCAAAACATAGATTGTGGGTACTCGTTAGAACCGCCTCGGCAAGGCGGTTCTAACGTGTACCCACAATCTATATTTTGAGCAAAAATAAGAAAAATATCAAAATTTTTCTGATGAAATTTTTCATTTTTTACAACCGTTTTAAAGTCTCTGTATATTGCATGGGCATGTTTTCGTAATGTCACAATTAGACAACTGTATAGATTGGGCTATTGGAAGTAGGTTACATTGGGTTTGATGTAAACATTGAACAAGGTCGGTTCAATTTTTTCTAAGTAAAATGTCAAGCATCTTGACGATAAGGCTGTACATAGTCATGGTTAACATTCTGTTCTATATCTAGTAATCAAACTACCAATGCATTTGTGAGAATTTTCCCAATTTCTCTTAGACTAAAATACTTCTGTTGTGGTTCTATTTTTTATGTTATGCTGTTGATTTTTTGTGCTGTTTGCACATTATGTACGCTTTCATAGTTTACTCGAGTTCGTTTATCTGGTCGGCCGCCTATTGGGAAATAGTTGCTCACTCGACTTATGATATGTTCTCTCAGTATAAGTACCTGATTGTCAATTTAGTTTTTCCCACCTCGGTTTTTGTAGTGGGAACGTATTTCTGATTGCGCCATTTCCTGATCACTGCCTAAATACATTTCCTCCTTTCCTCTTTGACTACCAGACCGATAAACAATAAGAGCTGTCGGAGGACAGCGTAGCTCGCCTGACTTGTGCTTTGCCACTAAACTTATCAAAATCTATGACCAATGACCTTGACCTCAAGGTCGCTCAGGTGGGTTGTGATGGTACAGCATACAATTTCAGACCAATATCTAGCAACATGCAAAGTATCAACTCAATCCATCAACATAGAGATATATAGACTTCAAAAATCTTTAACCCAAAACTTTAACCAAAAATTTCTAAGGCCATGACTTTGACCTCAAGTTCACCCAGAGTGGGTCATAATGGTACAGTATAAAACTTCAGACCAATATCTACCAACATGCAAAGTATCAACTTGATCCATCAACATGTTCAAGAGATATAGACTTCTAAAAACTTTAATGAAAAAGTCACTAGAGCGCGAAAATATAGGTCAAGGTCACAAGATCAATATGGGTGCAAAGTCGGGACATCAAGGAGAAGCCATATGCAAGGTTTGATGGTTGTAGGCTTTATAGTTGATGAGATATTAAGGGTTGGCTTAAAAAATGACAAAGTCACTGGAGCATGAAATATAGGTCAAGGTCAGTAGGTCAATGTGGGTGCCGAGTCGGGACATCGAGGAGAAGCCATATGCAAGGTTTGATGGTTGTAGGCTTTACAGTTGATGAGATATTAAGGGTTGGCTTCAAAAATGACAAAGTCACTAGAGCACGAAATATAGGTCAAGGTCACTAGGTGAATGTGGGTGCCGAGTCGGGACATCGAGGAGAAGTCATATGCAAGGTTTGATGGTTTTAGGCTTTATAGTTGATGAGATATTAAGAGTTGGCTTCAAAAATGACAAAGTCACTAGAGGACGAAATATAGGTCAAGGTCACTAGGTGAATGTGGGTGCCGAGTCGGGACATCGAGGAGAAGCCATATGCAAGGCTTGATGGTTGTAGGCTGTATAGTTGATGAGATATTAAGGGTTGGCTTAAAAAATGACAAAGTCACTGGAGCATGAAATATAGGTCAAGGTCAGTAGGTCAATGTGGGTGCCGAGTCGGGACATCGAGGAGAAGCCATATGCAAGGTTTGATGGTTGTAGGCTTTATAGTTGATGAGATATTAAGGGTTGGCTTAAAAAATGACAAAGTCACTGGAGCATGAAATATAGGTCAAGGTCAGTAGGTCAATGTGGGTGCCGAGTCGGGACATCGAGGAGAAGTCATATGTAAGGTTTGACAGTTCTAGGCTTTACAGTTGATGAGAAACTAACACAGCATCTGAGCATTGTACAAAGGTGTTCTAGATATTGACCTCTAGCCCCGCCCCCAGGCACGACCCCACGGGTCCCTTCACACTAAATCACAGAGGACCCTCATATGCAGCAATGTTCCAAATATGAATGATTTCTGGTCAGTGACTATCAAGATATAACAATTTAAAAAACTTTAACCGAAAGTGTGACGCGGACGTACACGTAAACGTAAACGTAAACGGATACGACCGAGGTGACAACAATAGCTCTGTGCACTTCGTGCAGGCGAGCTAAAAATGAAATCTTTATATCAGAACGATTCTTATGTTTTTCTCGATTTATATTTATTGGAGTGATCGCGTAGTCCAATGTTGTTATGCCATTTTGGATTTTATTATACAAATTTCTTGTGTATATATATTCGATCCCTTGAGTAAAGTTTTGAAATTGCAGTATATTTACATGTACATCTGGCTATCGTCACCGGTTTTATAAAGGGTCACTGATGAGGGTTCAATACCCGAAATTGCGCAGTATGGCACATACTACCTCCCTTTGAACGTTTTTACTGCTTCCAATGGACCAAACTTTTATATTTTATTTTCTATATACTGAAAGTCAAGTAAATCATATATACGATCGTGGCATTCTCTGTTTCTTCAATACTTATTACCGATGCAGTAGACCGTCTATGAAATCTAATAAATTAAATAAAATAAATAAAAAGCAAATACAAATGGAATAAAAAATGGCCGCCGTCTGTAGGTTATAAAAAGAACCGAAAATGATAGGTAAATGAAAGGCCGCTAAATAGCGTCATTGATGTCAAAGGTTATAGATGTTAAAACTGGCGTGCAGAATCGGAAATATATATCTATTTCATTTGTCTTATATGCTGGCGTTATTACTATTGTCAATGTTTCCATTATTATATGAGCCGCAGTATGAGAAAACCAACAATCTGCATATGCAAAAATAAAGACGCAGATCAGCTTCGCGGTAACCGCGAAGCTGATCAGCGCCTTTGTTTTCGCTACACGGGTAGTACAATTACTTTACTTTCTAAATCCAAAATTTCAAGCTTCTAGCCTGCTTCATTGACTGTACAGGCCAGTTTGTATCAGGCCTGTTCGAAAACCACATTGCTGGTTTTCCCGCGAGGCGGCTCATATGTCTTTCCCCATTATAAGCTATGGTTTCTTTTATTTATTTTCCCGATCGGAACCTTTCAAACTACATTCTGGTCTGGTCTGTTCATGTTGGTCTATATCAATACTCCCATCTATGGCAGGAATTAGTCGATACTTCTGGGGTTGATGTTTGGAAAAAAAAAGGTACAAGTAGGCAACGATCAGGAAAAGGCGCAATCAGAAAGAGATTCCCACTCAAAAACCCGAGGTGGGAAAAATCTAAATTAACAATCAGGTACTTTTACCATGAAAACAAATCGTAAGCCGAATGAGCAGCTATTTTCCCAATAGGTGGCCACTCAATTACCTACACTTAACTGAAAATATGAAAACATACATAAGGTGCAAACAGCAAAAAAAATTAACACCAAGACATAAAACAATACGGACCACCACATTGCATTGTCAGTAATATAAAATTAAATCGATATTACAGGTACATAACCTCACCCTCAGCTTCGGCAGTGGTTCACAACATTTAGTTCGTGGTGAATCTATAGATAGTCAATTAATCATTATGGACAAACAAATAAATCATGATAACCACCATGATCAATCAAAAACGAGGACTCACAGATTCAGTAAGCTGCCCGACGATGGAGATCCCTGGGCGCCAAATAACTTTCTAACTCCGGAGCAAAAGATAAACACCAGTTGAACCCCGGTGGGCCAATCAACAGACAAGAAGCTCCGGCCCCAACCAACTAAAATGAATAGCTTAAAGTGGGGCCATCATACAGTCTGACACCCGACCCACCGGCGTGCAATTAAAGAATTTGCCTCTTATTACAGCGGTGACAATGTAATGAGCATTGCACTTTTTTTATAACTACTACTACTTTCCCTTCAACCTTTTTTTTCAAATTTATGTTGTTTTACAAAATTATTTTGTTGCATTTCAAACAATTTTAATTATAACTGTCATTCCTAAATACGACATTTTCGTAACAAAGGGCATTACCCCACACAGAAGTAAACAATTTTTATATAACTACTACTACTTTCCCTTCAACCTTTTTTTTCAAATTTATGTTGTTTTACAAAATTATTTTGTTGCATTTCAAACAATTTTAATTATAACTGTCATTCCTAAATACGACATTTTCGTAACAAAGGGCATTACCCCACACAGAAGTAAACAATTTTGAAGTCTGTTATTATTACTGTATACGTCTAGTCAAAACCTAATCGCTGTAATTTCCTTATTTTAGTATAACCTTGATGATTAGTATTGTTACTGTTTTCAATGTCTGTAACAAAAGGTACAAGAAGGCAAAGATCAGGAAAAGGTGCAATCAGAAAAAGAATCCCTCTCCAAAAACCGAGGTGGGAAAAACTAAATTAACAATCAGACACTTATACCATGTAAACATATCGTAAGCCGAATGAGCAGCTATTTTCCCAATAGATGGTCACTCAGTTACCTTAACTTTATTAAAATTATGAAAACATGCATATGGCGCAAACAGCACAAAAAGTTTTAACACCAAGACATAAAACAATAAGAACCACCACAGAAGTATCGCCTTGGAACGATCGGTAATATAAACTTACTGGCGGGCTTAAATCGATTTTACAGGTACCTAACCTCACCCTCAGCTTCTGCAGTGGTTCACAACATTTAGTTAATTGTTAGGTCCTCGTGGTGAATCTCTAACTAGTCAATCAATCATCAAGGACAAACAAATAAATCATGATAACCATCCTGATGAATCAAAAACGAGGACTCGCTGACCGATGATGGAGATCCCTGAGCGCCAAATAACGTCCAAAAACATAAGTGATAGACACAAAACTTAGCAATTGACAGTACCCAGAAGATAACGTCTTTTATTTTATACTTGACAGTGAAAACCAATGTATATCAAAACTTGATAAAATTGGTATTTTCATTGATATGAAATTTCACTGATATCGAATCTCACTGATATCAAAAGTCACTAGTGACTGATATCAGCCTATATCTTCACTGTAATGACGTCAGATTTTTGGATTACTTCTGACGTTTCCATTTACTTGACGTCATTAGATAAGTCTCACTTCAGAAATTCAAACGCCTATAACTCTGTTATTTATGAACGAAAACATAAAGTGTGGGTATTCATTTTCTTAGTTAGAACGTAAGGAACAATGTGGTACCAAAATTACTTATGTTTTCAAAAATTTTTGTTTTTTGCATTTTCACCGCCTGCCTTGTGAATTGGAAAATGCCTGTGTATTGTATAAAATAAAAAGAAAATTTGCTTTTTTTCGGTGAATACCAAATATATTTCATCTTGTGAGTTGAAAACATAAAAATTTTCACTCGTGCTGCGCACTCGTGAAAATTCTGATGTTTTCAACTCACTTGATGAAATATATTTGGTATTCACCTCAAAAAAGCAAATATCCTCTATATATTGACACTTTGTGTACATTGAAAAGAAATCATCACATTAGCACATGTCTGCTCTACAACTTTCCGTAAAATGGACTGTATCAATTGTCAAAGTAACATTTGTTCAAGGAGGAGACGGCATGACATTGTCATTACTGTGGGGGATTACTTCAGGATCTACACTATAGGAGTCATGCATCAAGACTCAAAGCCTAACACTGACTTCAAAGAAAGTTGTCGAATCAATTATTGATGCCCATCTCCATTGAAGGTTGTTAACAAGCTTGTTACAATATGTCAAGATTGAACATAAGTAACAGTGTTTAATCGCGATGGGCTCTTAGAACAGTAGGCCTGGTCTGACTGGGGCAGTTTCATGATTGCATACATGCACGCGTTCATGATAAAGCGAACAGGAAATCCAAAATTCTAGGGTTTGTGCCGTTTCAATCAGAATCATTGCTCTGGTTTGGCCTCGGTCCTGATATCACACGATGAAAAAAAATAACTTAAAACTATAAAAAAAACAAAATCAATGGTCAGAGGATGGTATTTAATGGATTATCATTAGTACATTTCATTAGCCTATTCAACCGTAAAGCACAGAACCGGAAAAATAATAATGTCGAAGAACTCATCACCACATGAGCCGCCTCATGGGAAAACCAACAATCTGCATAGGCGAAAACAAAGACGCTGATCAGCTTCGCGGTAACCGCGAAGCCGATCAGCGCCTTTGTTTTCGCTACTCGGATAGTACAATTCCTCCTATACTTAACTCCAAAATTTCAAGCTTCCAGCTCTTTTCTGTGCTTGTCCAGGCCGGTTTGTGTCGGACCTGTTCGGAAACCACATTGTTAGTTTTCCCACGAGGCGGCTCACATCTTATTTGGCTGAAAACGTCTTCGAGAAAATACTTGATACTGATGGCGTTAATTCGGTCAGAATCAGGACAGTTTAATCCATTTTTGTGTGTTTAAGTTTATTTCGTCTCCATCACAAATATAATTTGATATTTTATCCAAAATCCTCTCTTAATGTCTCATCTTGTTTTGATGTCTACTGTTATAGTGTTTTCTACCTGATATAGGTTTGAATTTTTAACGAACTGCAGACCGAGCGCGCTCTTGTTATTTGTCATTTTGGTTATTTCTAATCTTGCCGCGGGGATTTGCTCTACTTTCAGATTTTTGCTTAATGTTTTCCTTTCCTTGTGCTTAGCATTTTTCGACAGTTATTATTTGTGAAACAAAATCTACAAATTATATTTACCTTTGGTGTCTTCTGGCGTGTATTTTGCGTGCATTTTGTGCGCGATAATTACATGTTTTTAGAAACAAATTACATGATTGGAACAATTTGTGTCACTTTGTTATCTTGATGCATAGTTATTATTTGAACATGGTGCAACTTACCTGTGAAGTATTTTGCAGCTTATAACTTGCAGCTACCTGGTTTATCCTACTTCAATCCTTCGAGGATTGATATATACTAGATAAATAAAAGTTTCTGTCATCAGGTTCAAACATGCAAGAATTACAACCGTGTCTTAAAATGAAAAGTGTTAGTTAAATTGTTTGGCACTAAAAAGAGGCAACTCATCTGATTTAGAATCATACACACGGTTGTGAATGTTTGAAGATACCCTCTTTACAGTCATTTTAAAATTACTTATTGTGCGCATGGAAGCTAGTAAACGTTCTCTTTAACCCATTTTAGACTAATGGACTTACCTATCATTAGCATTTGGGTTTGTCAGACTACTGTCATTTTAGGGACATAAGGAGTGATGTCTCTACATGTAAGCAAACAGAATAGCCACGGGACGCCGCGTTCTGTGGCTTCACATTTGGTGCTATATTGTTTGCCCCACAGAAAGGACATCAGGCTTATATGAGTTAAGTAGGAAACGTGTGCATATCACTGAACCATGTTTCTCGAGATAATGGTATCATAACGTATCACAGATCTTTTAAAGAAATGCCTCAAGGTGTTACAACCTTGACGTATTATTACAGCTTGAGAGACAGATCATAGACCCCTTTCAACCAGGGCTTATTATGGTCGATCTTTGTATAACATTTGTTCCAAAATTTTAATTGGTCCAAATCGGTTAATAAAATCCATTTTAAAATCACTTCTTATTTATAACGTTACCGCTGAACAAAAGTAAAAGGCATATTCCTTAATACGAGCCATTTAGGCTCATGTTCATTAAATGTGACAAAATACCGACTTTATTTGTAATTTTTGATAATTATTTTATATGGTCCATTCAGATATGTCACCAAGTCTAATTGATCTTTAACATGAAATTATGAAATTTCAAATCCATTTACTGTAAATGTACATTATAGATATTGTTTCATATATATACCTCTATATTAAATTTAAAATGATTATCTCGACTATTTCCTTTCTTCAAATTAAAACGAAAAATGAAAAAATGTGAATGGTAGAGATTGCTTATTGCAGTTCAGTCGATTATGTTCACAAAAACTCAATAAAAGGGTTCATGTACAATAACTTACTCAGTTTTAATTTTTATCTACATTCATGTCTGATACAAATGCGTATCGCATGGAATCAGAAACCACCTTACTCTATGTTTAGATGATTCGTCTCTCACTAATAGAAAAACCATCTACATTGTATGTTTCTTGACTATTATATGGTTCATGTAAGTCGGTAAATTCTTTTATGGCTATCTTGACCAATTTTAGCCCTAATTAAGCTGTCTGTTTCAAGAAGAGCAAGTCAATAATGAAGAAGCTGGTATGACCAATTGACTAGGGCTTTGCGATCTCCGCGCTTTCTTACAGCTTCACATATTCTCTTTTCTTCATAATTAGCCGCTCCTTTGTTGATGAGACAGCGCCACTTTGATCTATCCTGTGCATCCCGTTCCCAAGACTCTACTGGTGTGTTTAAGCCCTTCACTGAGGTTTTGAGTTTAAGATACAGATGCTTTTAACAAGTTATGAGCAGCCCGTTTACTCATAGTGTGATTAACAGGGAATAAGCAGCCGGTTTACAAGTAGTTTATAAGGCAAGCACTGGGACATGCCTGTTCTGTTGGTGACTAATGCTCATCCTCACGTAATAAAGGCAACTCGCCCAAAGGGTGTAACATTTTAAATACAGATGCATTTAACAATGAATTAGGAGCTACATGCGTTAAACGTTGAATTAGGAGTCTTCTTACTCGTAGTAGTTGTAAATAGAGATGCGTCTAACTAAGAATTAGAAGTCGTCCCTTACTCGTAGTTTTAAATACAGATGCGTTTAACAAGGAAAAAGAAATATTTTAAGATTTAATATAAAATATGTAGTGTTATGAGAGAGAGAGAGAGAGAGAGAGAGAGAGAGAGAGAGAGAGAGAGAGAGAGAGATTCTTTATAAAGTTATGGCAAATATTCAAACACATTTAAATTAATTTCCCATGTTGTATGTTATATTCTTAGTTCCACAGTAATTACTTGAATTTATCTGAATGAGTTCATTTGATGGACTTGTCAAACAGTATCCAGGGACTCGTGTTAAAGTCATTCAGTCTGATCATATGAATAAACGGTAGGCGATTCGTTTGGTAGTGGGTGTAATGTTCGTTTTGATGTTTCGATCTGTCATGACAACTAAAGGGATCATAGAGTACAGTCGTTAAATGCACAAACATTTCTATACGAAGGTAAATTCAAAAGCGTTAATACAGTTTTATTTTATGTGTTCAAATCTAGAATTCAGTAACATCAATTAACCTAACTCACTGATTTGAATTCTGGTATCAGTCTGACTGTGGGGTTTAAAATTAACAAAATAGTGCCATGAGGGGGTATTGAAGAAGAGGATGGCGATGATAAACTAAATCTGCTTGGTTTCAGGGATTTCGTCGAATCTGAATAGGATCTGCAATGTTCGACAGTTGGACCATATTGCATCACCTGGGTTATTAAGTAGCTAGAATGGTTACAGCAAATGCATTCTAGAATCTACACCTTTAGAAACTTCACGGCAACTGCTTATTGGGTTTTATGGTCCCAGATAACTTGTGCAATACAACTGCATTCATCTGCAATCAATTTTAATTTTCCTTTTTCGTCCCTGCCTCAATCAGAGTCACTGTCAGTGGCATTACTACCCGAAAGAGGTTTATTACCAGAAATAGCGCAATACGGCCTACCCTCTTTCGTTTTTACTTCTGTACCTTTTAGTTAATATTTTCATTTTAATTTTACTCCCCTTCGCACCGCTTACCTGTATATATATTTATTTATTAAGTATTGTGTTTGTGGGACTAGTGTTTCCAATATTTTGTCTCCAAGGAACAAAATCAATGTTCCAATTTTATGTGAACTTTGCTTTTGTGCAATCGTGAGGAGATCATTCAATAGACAGATGATTATTATCTCTAATCTATCTTGAAGTATTTTATGAACTCTTAAATTAATAAATCAATTCGGTCTAAGACTAGGATATGTAACTGATCCTCTTTTTTCGTATCATACGTTATAATTCAATAGGATAAAAAATGGTTTATGAACTCTAAAATAAAATAAAATAGAAAATAATATTAAAAAATAAAAATAAATAAATAAATAAATAAAAAAAAAAACAAAAAAAAAAAAACAAAACAAAAAAAAAAACGCATATTTACAAAATACATTCATTTATAGACAATGTTCTAAGAGTGCCTAATATCAAACTTTCTTTGCTGTCCGAACTGATTTATTTCCTTCTGAGATAATAAAACAACAAGCTAGATTAGAGATGATAATGAACTGTCAACTGAATGTTTGCCAATATTCTTATGCATGTAGCCTAAATACCGTCGATTTGTTTTCATGAACGGGGACGCAGAATCTTCTGGGCATAGGATCTTGTTTTCTTTTCATGTTCATGTTTTAAATCGTCGTATTACTTTTTTGTCAAATACATATATTATATACATGTATCAGTTTGTTTTACTTACAACAGACAAAATCAGCTGTTGTCCTGAACAATTTTCATTTTCAATGAAGTTGTCTTTGCATTCTCTTTTGCACAACAGTCATAAACCCACACGCACTTTAATAATGTTTTGACCTTATGTGGATCTCTGGATTCGAGTCATTGAAACCCCACTGAAAGCTTTACCTATACACTTACCTGTATATGTATATATACTTAGATATATTGTATTTGTTTGTGGGACTGATGTTTCCAATAATGTGTCTCCATGGAACAAAATCAATGTTCCAGTTTTATGCGAACTTTGCTTTTGTGCAATCGTGAGGGGCATTCAAAAGACAGATAATTATTATCCCTAATCTATCTTGAAGTATTTTATGAACTCTTAAACTAATAAATCAAATACGGCCTAAGGCTAGGATATGTAACTGATCTTTTTTTTTTTTTCTTTTTTTTTTTTTTTTTTTTTTTTTTTTTTCGTAGCATACGTTATAATTTGATAGAATTATAAAAAAACTTATTTATGGACTGTAAAAAGGAAAAAAAAAATAAAAATGAAACAAAAACATTTGTTTACAAAATACATTCGCTAATAGACAAGTTTAAATGAGTGCCTCAAACTAAACTTTCTTGACAGACCGAAATTGTCTATTTGTTTCTGAGAAGCTAGATTAGTGATAATTATCGTTCGCCAATGTTCGTATGCATGCAGCCTATATGCCGTCAATGTTGTTTAATATGGTCAAGGGACAAAAAATCTTCTGCAAGGGCTTTCGATATTTTTACGTTTCATGGTCATGGTTTAAACCATCGTTTGACTTCCTATTTGTTTTGGATGTTTGTCAAATACATATACTCAACAAAAAAAGTTAAGGAAAATGTGTCCAAGTGCTTACTGAACTTGCAGCATCGACAGTGGCTGGGAAAAACAACGTGAAAGTTGACCGGTCGTCAATCCAGTTTTCACAAAAAGGTACAAGAAGGCAAAGATCAGGAAAAGGCGCAATCAGAAAAAGATTCCCACTCCAAAAACCGAGATGGGAAAAAACCAAATTAACAATCAGGTACTTATACCATGAAAACATATCGTAAGCCGAATGGGCAGCTATTTTCCCAATAGGCGGCCACTTAACTAAAATATGAAAACATACATAAGGCGCCAACAGCACAAAAATATTAAACACGCAAGACATAAAACGAAAGAACCAAAATTGAAATATTGTTTGGTTTGGGTAAAAAGTGCCAATGTAGACTCACGCCTTAAAACAGAGACTTTGACGACACGTTTTCTCATGACAACAGATCAGTGCACAAGACACGATGTTGAGGCATGTCATCCTGCTTTTCCTGCATCAGCATCATTTTCTAGATGGCAATATCAGGCTGCAAAGCAACATACCCAACCGACAATGCTTAAATAATCTGATCAACGATATGCCGAATTTGGTGCAGAGATATCAGCCTCCTTCCCTCCTGAAGCACCACAGCAAGAGCCTGGAGAGTTTTTGGTGCCAGTATTCCACACCAGACCATATCGATGTGTAACACTTGTTCAGTGGGGGCATGTCTGGTGGGTGGGTTGCCTGGTCCTTGGTCACAATGTTTTCCCGACGTAGGCAATCTTCCAGGTGATACTGGGGCGATTTCATCTGTAACTGTCCTCCTGGTAACAACAATGGTACTGGTGCAACAGGTCTGCTCACCTCAGTGTATGAACTGTACAGCTGTTCATGAGAAAATGTGTCTATGGAGACATGGTTATTGTGTGAAAAAGACCCAGTGACAATTGATACACAAATGGAACAATATGGCAATTTTGTGAAACATGGAGGGGAGACCAGTCAACTTTGACATTGATTTGTAAAGGTTCTGTAAGTCTCATATCTCAAATAAGCCCTCATTTGAAAAATAAAAAGACATTTCATGATAATATGGAGTTCACACTTCATTAAATATAAGTTTTTGGTTTACAGGCGCCTTACCTTCTTCTTCTTTTTTTTTTTTTTTTTTTTTTTTTTTTTTTTTTTTTAGTATAAATTATACATCAGTTTGCTTTACTTACAAGCTGTTGTCATGGACAATTGAATTGTTTCACTTTCAATAAAGGTAAGAGTAGAAAAATATTCCCACAAACAAAAACAGAGGTGAGAAAACAACAATCAGGTACTTATACTAAGAAAACATATCGTAAGAAGAGTGAGCAGCTATTTTCCCAATAGGCAGCCACTCCGTTACCCAAACTTAATTATAGCTGCCTTTTGTATTCTCGTTTGCACTGCAGCTATAAACTCACACGCACTTTAATAATGGTTTGGCATTATATGGATCCCTGAATTCAAGTCATGAAGCCCCACCTGAGAGAAAAAGCTCCGAAGACTTCCAAATATAATGTTGGGTTAAAGACGCTTTTAAGTGAGGGCCTTTCGGAACCAGAATTTTATGATGACTTGGTTTACAAATTTAAGAAACTTATAGGAAGTAATGATTTTTCTTTTCAGTTTAGAAAAATCATAACACGTTACAGACGTATAGGTTATAACTTGAATGATATGCGACATTCTGCATGCTTAGTTTGTTGATAACTATGCTGCCTTCTTTAATTGCACGCCGGTGGGTCGGGCGTCAGACTCTATGATGGCCCCAACTTAAAGCTATTCATTTTAGTTGGTTGGGGCCGGAGCTTCTTGTCTGTTGCTTGGCCCACCGGGGTCCAACTGATGTTTTTCTTTTGCTCCGGAGTTAGTAAGTTATTCGACGCCCAGGGATCTCCATCGTCGGGCAGCTTACTGAATCTGTGAGTCCTGGTATTTGTTTCATCAGGATGTTTATCATGATTTATTTGTTTGTTCTTGATGATTCATTGACTAGTTAGAGATTCACCACGAGGACCGAAGAACTAACTAAATGTTATGAACCACTGCAGAAGCTGAGGGTGAGGTTATGGCCATGTAAAATCGATTTTAACCCGCCAGTAACTTTGTGTTACTGATCGTTCCAAGTCGATACTTCTGTGGTGGTTCTTTTTGTTTCATGTCTTGGTGTTTAAATTATTTTGTGCTGTTGGCGCCTTATGTATGTTTTCATATTTTTAGTTAAGTTAAGGTAACTGAGTGGCCACCTATTGGGAAAATAGCTGCTCATTCGGCTTACGAAATGTTTTTATGGTATAAGTACCTGATTGTTACTTTGGTTTTTTCCCACCCCGGTTTTTGGAGTGGGAATCTTTCTCTGATTGCGCCTTTTCCTGATCTTTGCCTACTTGTACCTTTTTATTTAATAATATCTGCCATTATCTCTTAATTTACCTAATCATAAAGTTTAGTACATTTTGTAGGCGATCTAATTGTGTTTACGTGACGTCATTTCATAGTCTTATTCACAGACGAAAATATGAATTACAAGGATAATGTTCCTTAAAGCTTATATTCAAAAAGAAAAAAAATCAAATTGAAATCCGATACATGTACATAAATCTTGAAGAAAATTAGCTCTGCTGGTGTGCAAAGGTTGAAAATTATGACATTAAAATATATAAAATGATAAATTTGTTTCAATTAGTCCATTCAAAAATTCTTTGTCATAAGAAACTTTGTAAATTTGCTTACGACAGGATATTAAAATATATTCTACTCTCTATCGACATGTACTAGTACTTTAAAATAACTTCCATTTTCTGCAGATTCTCCACAGACATGCATCTTCTCTGGCTTAAGGTCCACCGCAAGATTTGCGTAAGGCTGGTCAATTTCCTGGCCAATATCGTCACAGCTGAAATGTCTGATCTACTGGTGCATGATCTGTCATTTTCTACACGTCCTGTATTCGTTAAATGGCTCCCCATCCAACCAACAATGGACTGACTTGTTCACTGACTGTTTAGTAAAAAAAAATTTCTTGTACCTGGTGTCGTCATGCCTACCATGCATTTCGCACAACCTCATCGCACAATTCTAGAGTAACGTTAACATGAAGACCATCACTACATGTTTCTAACTAATCAGTTCTTTTGACAAATGTATTTACTTATTGTAATTCTATTTCTTCAGATGTCCTGGGCAAAATTAATGCATTGCCTTTTGTAGTAGTTGAGAATCGCCATCTTAATTCTGAATTATGCTTAATACCGTGTGTGATGTCATATTCTTTTATAACTTCTGAAGCCAATTCAAATGTCTAAACTCGGTTGCTAGTAGAGCAAGTAAGGACGATCAAGGTTTATATTACACAGTACAATTGATGTCTACATGTATATAATATGCTTTTAAAATAGTTGGCAGTCAGTTATGCATTCAAAGTTGAAGATGTACTTGGATAGCACGGGACAGATAAAATAGACCAACGGTATCATAAGACCTTCAAATTATAAGTTATCAGCGATTTTCAATTATTTCCAATTTTAATAACTAATATTAAATAAAATCTTTGTTGGAGTCATAAAAAAGCGCAAGGCCACTATTTTACAAAAAAAACTTTTTCCACTCTTGTTATAAAATTATATATAACGCATTACCAGTTAGAATGGAGATTCATTAAGTGAACGTATTCAAGATAGATTGCAGTTGATATGTGAAAAGGAACTTGGAAAAAATGATAAAGTGATAGATATAGTAGATACTAACTCACGCCTTTTCCAATTAGGAAGGCTATATGATGTTTTTGAGGAATTAATTGATTTCTAATATCGCTCGCTGCATGTGGTAATCAGCGAACAATTAATTGGATTATTGCAATTTTAGAATTTGGGCCACCATCTTAAACTCATAAAAAATAATAATCGACGAAAATGCGTGTTTGATATCTATTTTGGCAACGGCGACCAAATAAATCAAATGTAAGGAATGTATCAAGAACACATGTAGATGTTAAATAAAATACATGTATATATTATAAAACTAGACAACATGAACGGAAATGCTATCTACAAACCAGCAAAACTGTAAAAGAAAAGAAAAGAAAACAAATATTCTAAACCAGGTCCACATTTTTTAATTGTACACATTGTAAAGCTGTGATCGACAAATGTTGTTCTATTCTTACAAAGCCATGCAACAGCAAATCGTCATGATACATTAAAGACCATAAATGATCATTTTCACTTCTGAAATATTATTGTTTCGTTTAAGTGTGTTGATGAGTTTTGTGGTGGCTGATGAAGCCAAACAAACTGTTCGTTCATCTCTCAGTCATGTCAGTACTTATTGAGAAATATTGTGACTAAATTTTTATTGTGTAATTGTTTGCGCAAACAAACCAAACACTATAGCGACAGATGGAGCTGCTGACCCCTAGATCTGAATCAGATCAAAGTGATATTGACCTTACGCCAAGATCTAAAAGAAGTGTTACTATATTAACACCAATATCGGAACCGGCGGAAGAAGATGGGAGATTTACTCCAAGAATAAGAAAGAAAAAGAGTGTACGATTGAACCTACACCGGACTACGAGCTTAAGGAATGTCGACGATCAAAGACGTAAACTAGCACATTATGCTAAGTTAAAACATATACGTAGGACAACTTCACTGCAGGAAAATAAAGTTCCAGTCAGTATACTTAGGAATAAGAAGCTACCCAAACTGCCAGAAACAAAACTATTTAATGGAATCAACCCTCCATCAGATGAGGACAAATGGTATGTTGCAACCATAACGAAAACTAGCCCAAACAACATATATAGAGATTTCTTTCAGCTGTAAAAATTTAACATTTCATTGGGATATTTTTCCTGTTTTTAACATTTTTGCTAAAACATTGATTATGGGTACGCGCGATTCTAACGAGATAAAAATGGTATACCCTTATATATCCAAATTATATAAAGACGCTTTTAAGTGAGGGCCTTTCGGAACTTGAATTTTATGGTGACTTGGTTTACAAATTTAAGAAACTTAAAGGAATTAACGATTTTTCTTTTCAGTTCAGAAAAATCATAACACGTTACAGACGTATAGGTTATAACTTGAATGTTATGCGACAGTCTGTATGCTTAGTTTTTAACCCAATCATGGTTGATAACTATGCTGCCTTCTTTAATTGCACGCCGGTAGGTCGGGTGTCAGACTCTATGATGGCCCCGACAAATATCTAACTAAATGTTATGAACCACTGCAGAAGCTGAGGGTGAGTTTAGGTACCTGTAAAACCGGTTTAAGCCCGCCAGTAACTTTGTTTTACTGATCGTTCCAAGTCGATACTTCTGTAGTGATTATTTTTGTTTTATGTCTTGGTGTTTAAATTTTTTGTGCTGTTGGCGCCTTATGTATGTTTTCATATTTTTAGTTAAGGTAACTGAGTGGCCACCTATTGGGAAAATAGCTGCTCATTCGGCTTACGATATGTTTCATGGTATAAAGTACCTGATTGTTAGTTTGTTTTTTTCCCACCTCGGTTTTTGGAGTGGGAATCTTTTTCTGATTGCGCCTTTTCCTGATCTTTGCCTACTTGTACTTTTTTTCTCTATATGAAAGTGGGATATAAGGGGTTACACATTTCACGAACATGTTTTCTTGATGAATTGCCATTTAATAACAAGATCTGTTTTTGAAATCGCTCCACGGTCATGTACCAATTTGTTATTTTTAGTAATAAATGATGAAGCCTCTCACCAAATATGTTCAAAAGTTATCTGATTTTAAATGGTTTCCCGGGGAAAATTTATTATATCATCGTGTTTTTAAAATATTACCCCTTTTATGAGTTGTTCCTATGAACGCCTAAGACGAGAGTTTTTCTACATAACATCAGCATCATTGTTCAAATGTAACAAAATAGAATAAAATTGCACATGGTTTGGATGACTGTATGTATGAAAATAGTCATACTAGTAGTGAAAACTTCGATCAGTTGGACTACTAGTATGTTGAATAAAAGTGTATGGAAAACATCTCGAAACCCAAGATTTTATCCTTCAATCAAATGAGCAAAATGATATATCGATATGACTGAAGTCAAACGGGACTCACACATACACAGTTGCAAAATATTAACGTCATTGTTAATTACACATATCTCAACATCTACTTTAAGAAAATTTTTGAAATGTAATAATTGTATCGTTTTAATGTCTGCAACACTTTGATTCTTATCAGTGCATGTGTCGCTAATAGTTTGTGTAAAAGTATCTATGAATACTATTGAATACTGAATAAGTTTTAGAAAGTGGCATTCTGTGACATAATATCTATAATGACATCAAAATCATTGCAATAATTTCTTTTGTGTTGATATTTCACCGGCGACTTCTTTGTAAATCTAAGAAAGCAGCAAGTAAATTAGACTAGAATAAAATGAAACCTGCAAAGCCTTTTCTTAACCATAAAGAAGTAGTGACGTCAATAGCATATACCGTTTCTATCTTTAGCAAAAATATACAAAATGTAAAGTTTTAATAGGTTTAATGAGGAGAAATTAATTCCTGTAAGCCCGGTGTCCTTTTTGTGGGACATAGGCAAACAATATAATCCCCAGATGGAACGACGCAGAACTCGGCGTCCCACCTGGAGCGTTTCTGTTTACATATAGGACTTCAACAGAAAAAAAATCAAAGTCACTTCTCATGCCCCTAAAATGAAAATAAGTAACCCAAATGATATTAATGTGGAAGTCGAATCAACTCTTTATCTCCGAGACTGATGTCAGCCTTCAAGTCGATGTAAATGTCTTGATATTATCGTGGATAGAACTTAGTGGGTCTAAGATCAGTGATTTAACAATCGAAATTAAACTACATCAGGGTTAATTTAAATTAAACTCTTTGCCAAAGAAATGGCAATAAAAAGTAAACAACAACCTCAAAGAAAGTCAAAGACCAACAAGTGTCCCATTAGTTCTTGTCTTGTATGCTACTGATTGTGATACTGGAATAGTTACATGTAATATGGTTTATTTAAGCACATAAAGAATACCAAATTAACGCCGAGAACTTGTATGTGATCGTGATACTACACGAGACAAACCATAAACGGCTGTCTCAATGTCAAGTCGTGTTTTGTAGAATAGCAAGGTAAAAAAGCTTAAGAATTTAATCTAGATTAAAATATAACCCATACTTACACTTGCTTCTGAAATATGTTCAAAATCTTTCATTAATAACGATAGAAGTGAATTTAAAATCGGTTTTAATGCTTTCTAATAGTTGACTGTATACTGTAAAGATAATCTGCTTAATAATAAGTAACATAATAGAGATTAAGCAACCAAAGCATTAATGTTTTCCTATTGTATTTTCCTTATTATTTTTCAAATTAAAGAAAAATATAAACATATTTGAATTATGAAACTTAAGCGACTCATTTAACCATGCAGCGCTGTGTACTGTTTGATCGTGGTGTTTTAGGGGGAAGTGTGAAACTGTTCGTTAATTTTGGAATTATTAAAATATTCACTATTTAGAATCTACAGGAATATTAAACAATGTCAGAATGATTTTAATTCATGAGATAAAGTACTGAAAATCAAACGGAAAAGCGAAACTACGTGGATCTGAACATCAAAATGTTATCATTATGGGTGTACGATTGAATTCCATTAAAGCTTTTGACACAAGCAATTCATCTAAATTATTCAAATTGTCGCGTGATACATCAGACCAGTACAAAATGAGGGTGTCTCCTATGTATAAATACTGTGTTCTACTTTAAGTATTAGATCTATATACAGAGCTCTCCATTCAACAGAAATTCTGCTTCGAAACATATTGCAAAGTACTGAACTAGAGTTGCTCACTCTGTTATCTGCAAGTCGGCATGGCATCCTGGTTCTATATTCTGTTTTAATATATCTTAACCTCCGAAGTCACGGGACGTCCAAATGGGCTTTGTGTGGCTAAAGCGATAATTACGTTAAAAAGTTGAGTCACGTTTTTGACAAAAAAGTAAAATGAGTGAAGACGACCTTTCTCCCCTTCCCATTAAGGGAGTGACATTCAAAGACTATGATACAAACTTACCAGATATAAGAGAAGCAACCTTAGAGGGTTCGCAGTTTGAAGCACCAACGTATTCGGGTGCTCTTTCGCCACCAAAACCAGCAACCCCTCGAAGACAAAAGTCTCCCCGCGATTTACCTCCAGATGCAGGCGGAAGGCCGAAAACAAGTGCGCCAAGGCGGACGGTCTCCGAAAAATCACTTAAGGATGACGAATTACCGAAATCAACCAACATTTCCAGAAATCCGTCCACGAATAGTCTTCGCCCTACGCCTTATCATCTAGACTTGTCCGATCTCAACGGTAATGACCATACACCAGAACACAGCTATCAATCTAATTCTCAGCTAAGCATGAGGAAATCCCCAAATCTGGAATCTCCAGATCTCCGATCTAACTCTCATCTCAGTGGAAAAGGGTCAAATGTGACTAGCCGATCTAACTCGCACATCAGTAGAAAATTCACAAATGGAGATATGACTCCGAATGGGAAAAAAGAAATTCCTTCGAGACAATCGTCATTAAAGCATCGAATGGCGGATGGTTTTGTTACACCGGAAAGCAGACAGATAGTTCAAAGAAAGGGAAAGGTTGTAGAAAATTCTGGGTAAGTATATCATAGAACATTTTCTGAAAAGAAGTGGTTCTACACAATACCGAAATATATGTACTTTGCATCGTTCGTTATCAACAATTTAGTAGTAGCTACAACTGTAGCCCTTCAACTACCTCGATGACATGGGTTTTAAGGAAAGATCGAGCTAGTCATCCTGCTTTATCGGAAAATATGTTTTATTATGCTTTGTGGTGTATTTTCTTTCACAACTGGTGTCAATGCTGGGACTTTAAATTTAATTGTATCGATTCCTGGTCCCTCTGTCACTACTTTAAGGTTGCTGGGATAGCGGTTAGCGTCAGTAAACATAACCACGTTGTTTCTGACTCCTCTCGGAGTCCTTAGCGCACATCCATTCACCAGAACCTACTTGAATTTCAAGAAATAACTTAAAAGGCCAATCTCCGGCTTCGAAATGTCCTGCATTTGTAAGTCATATTATCTTTGGTTTAAGCTCAGAAGATTTACATGAATCGAATCGAGGGGAGCTGGTTTCGAAACTGCCCGCCTCTGAGTTGTATCATTGAACAAGACACACTTCTTCCCAATAGTTCTGGTAAAACACTGGCTTCGTCCTTAAGAATCAAATGAGCAAATGAGATAGCGAAAGAAAAAAAAATGTGTAAACTAACCATCTTTGCTTCATTATTTAATGGCACAATGGTACCGTACGATTAAGTCTTGGACTGAATTATTGAAAATGAAGTAAGGTATGGGTTGACACAACTACATGTAAGTATGTTTGTAAATTTAAATGGCGGAGCATCCCTAGTACATGCATGCGTGTATTACCTAAGACGTATTTTATTGATGTATACCGGCCTCTTTGGTCCGACATATTATATTGACTCGCATTTGAAAATATATATCACTAATCTGAATTAAAGGATTGGCAAGTTGTTGATTCACGACTTTTTGTTACCAGTTAGAGTTATTATTGTATTGGTCCGGTTAATTTTACTTTTCATTACATAAAATATGAGGTTAAATCTATAATCCTCTGTGAGTACTTCTGGTTTGAAGTGATTAAAGTTCTTTTTATTTAGATAAAAAATGTATACCTTAAAAGTAATAGATGGGACATGCGCATAGAGAAACAAGAGTGATGTCCATGCTTTGAACATAGAACAGATAGGAGAAGCATGGGCGTTCTTGATAAAACATCGTCTACAATTATGTTTGTCACTCAAGTTGAAAAAACATACCGAATAGTCAAATGGAGACACGCTAACTTTAATACAATAACATAGCATATCCCAAGCATGTCTGGAACAAACGTACTGCTCATTTATTTATTTATTTATTTATTTATTTATTTATTTATTTATTTTTATGGCAATTTCGCTAAAACCATCGTCGCAAGATATTTCCAACCCGTCTTTCAAAGAGGATTCCATTAACTATCGTCTCAGCTACGATCAGAAGCAAATTTTTGTTTCACCTGTTTTCAGAGGTGTTTTGTAAAAGTTGTACCCATTGCTTTGTTTCACTTTTTCCGAAATCTGTAAGTTAAACAGTTTCGGAAAATATATACCTTTTTATCATTCTATGCCACAGAATTCCGTTATATCCAAAACTCTATTTCATCTTCAAAATCATGAAAAATTAAGAAAGGGGAGCTAACTTCTTACTTAGGAATAGGAATTGGCCGAAACTTAATATACTTAAAGCTGGTGTGTATATCCTGGTTATGAATAAGTTTGAACAGAATCAGGTTAATAGCTAGCTAGAAAGTAAGAAAACATTGTTTTCACCATTATAACCCTATGGGACCTATCCGTTGCCATGGTAACCAGAGTTTTGATCCATTCCACCCTTATTGTAATAAAAGTTGTGTTCTGATAAAAAGGTGGGTCATGTGAAATTTGATGGCTGTGGGTTCATTGGTTTTAGAAATTTTGCACTTTTTGTTGTAGATTTTTTCTCTACGGACAGGACATTTTTGACCAAAATATAATTTCTATAATTTTACATTGTCATTGGCGTTGGCATAATATTTTTCTCATGACAATTATCAGTTCATAAGACTCCATTTCCCAATGTGATTTAAACTTCCAGAAGTATGTGACGTCATAGAGAAATGACATCTTACGGACAGGACACTTTTTTGTTACATTGTCCTCAGTAATTTGGGATATAAATATCTATCCAGTGATCAAAGTAAGTCACGCGACTGGTTATTTTTATCGATAAGGTATCACTGGGTGCTTCCTTCGTCCCGATATAAAAAGGTTTTGTTTGACTTTTACTATAGGTCCCGATAGGATTTGGTTTTGTTTGATTCAAGACCCAGATTTTTTTCTACAATAATTCCTAGAATTTGGTCAAAGATTTGATTTGATTCTAATTTATGACGTCACTGAAAGAATTTCAAGTCATAATATAGCGCTTTTAATGCAATTTTATAGTAACATTTAATGTGATTCGTTAAAAAGTGATATAAATTAAGCAATTTATGTTATTGTCGACTCTGTTTTGTGGAGATTTACTGTATTAAAGAAGTAGAACAAAATCCGTTACCAAAAAGTCAAACAAAACCTTTTTATATCGGGACCAAGGAAGCACCCAGTGAGGTATGTCCAAATATTGTTTATAACACATTGGAAGTAGTATTGGATGTAACAGTCTGACTTATCTGAAAGGTCACTTTTCTCACTTTAAAATACCTCATTTTGGCACATGTCATCAGCTTTAGTAATTATGGCATAACTCAAAAACAAATAGTCGTAGCCCATTCAAATAAACGGCAGAATAAAGGGGATATGACCACTTACTAGCCACAAGATATTTTATATGCAAATAAAGTGTCAGTTTCAATCCCCTTACACGTAAAAAGAAGCAATTTTCAAGTGAGACAGTATAACACCTGTTTTGGGGGTATTTTTGGCTATTTAAACTTATACTGTGAAAAAATGGCTTGTCCAATCAAAATGATTTTTTTAGGCCAGTGAGAATTAATTGATCTTGACATCCTGCAATTCAATTTAAGTAAGTTAGTGTCGAAGAATTCGCTACACAACCGCATAACACTTGGTGAATTTAAAATTGTCCTCTGATCTTAGCTGACCCGTATTGAAATTAATGCACATTTGATAAGTACTAACCCTTCAGTAATTTAAACATTTGGTTATCACGGCGGTATTCGGCAATTCTATGGTACGAAAAATGTATCGATAGAATATTTTAGTATCTTTCTAGTGTATATTCCAATCAAGGTTGTCTACATATTTTGCGTTTGCATCATTTACATGGTACTTACACCTACCCCAAATTCACTGCAGCCTTTTAAGAGCAGAAATATAAAACGAGTGAACACAATTTTCTTATAGGAAAAGGTGTATGGTTTGGTGGTCTTATAACGTAGGTATGTTCATGTGTTATTTCTTATCTTTCCACTGTAGCCCTGTTCAAATATGATTTTTGACTGATGAATGCACATTTATCAGGCATTCAGGTAAATATGATTCTTCCTAAGATGGAGAACTCCTAATATTCTGTTCATATATATTCACTTCGAGTAGTAATGTTCCTTAAAGCAGTGTATTCTTGTGTTTGTCGTATGCTGATTTGCCTGATTTAAAAAATCAGCGAGATGCTCACCATCTTTTGAAACTTTCAGTATAATATGCCAAATTTAAAATGAAAGTGGCCTTATTCACATTAATGCTACATACATGTATATAGACAGAGAGGAAATAGTGACCAACACTGCTTTGATTCTTGCAATCATCATTTTGTATATAACATGCAGCGTTTGATTTATAGTATGTATCATGGATAGAAGATGGCTTAAATCTAGTCTTTCTGTATCCATTTGTTCGGATATTACTTTCTGTGATGACAGAGAATCCGTTGTGGATGAAAGGTTGGTGTCTTTGATTTCATTTACCTAGAACTACATGTAAATATGACTGGTTTCAATTTTCCTTATCAGGGTTGGGTTAGTTCACAGGTACAGTTTGCTTACCGTGGGTGCTAGTTGCAGCTGGCGTGCGGGGACCGGGCGTGCGTACAAAATGACAAAATATCCACAAAGAGTCTAGATTTACTAAAGCACAAAGTCCCAATGTAAAGTTTTAACATAACAACCTTTATTTTATTTCGGTTTAACGCCAGCGAAAAAAATTCAATGAATAATTTCACTTTTCTAGCTCTATAAATAAAATATAAAGGTAGTATCATTTGGTCGCGGTGAAAACGTTCAAAGGGAGGTGGTATGGTATGGTTCTATAAAAATCTCTTTTTCTTTCGCCATTTAGCTATACTGAGAAAACAACAGAACGGCGTTCACCATCTAGAAGTTTAACAAAGCGCCCATTCCAAGAAAAAAACAACAACAAAAACTGGACTTGAAAGAAGACGATTTTAGCATAAATGGCTAGATTAATTAAAACAGCATGTAGAGAAAATGTTTATAGGTGGAAAGAAAGGTGTTTTAATCAGTTAAGATACACATGGTTCAGTTATTCCCATGCTCTATGCTTCTAACTCATCACTGTCACATTGAAGTTTTATTCCCGCTTCAATTCAAAAGAACTGAAACATCTGAATTGTATTCTTTTTGCTACTTTCATTACAAGCCCTAAGTTTCATTAAGAAAAAAACCACTATCTACACTATGCATTAGTTATTTGTAACCACGGCACCCCAGTCCTTAGGGAGGGTGGGGATAGCCATGAAAATAGCAAGGATTTTACCTTTGACATAGCGTACACATCTGTTATAAAATTTATGTGCATTTTTTCTTCACTGAACCATGAATCTGGCATATGGCTTCAAAATAAAACAGGGCAATAAAGTGTTCCTGATACTGCAGCTCACTGCAGGGGGTGTGTAATTAGCTGATCATGTCAGGTACAAAAATATTTTCATCAAGGTCCAAAATCGTTAATATTTCATGTAGAAAACGGATTAAAAATGCTATGTTATTCAAAAGATCCTGATTATTATGAATTTTACTTTGTTTTCGTCTAAAATGTACAATTAAATACTTTGATTTTTATCTAGATATATCAATTATCAACAGATAATTAATCACGAGATAACCATACAAAAATTTGCATAATGACCGCAGTAGCACTGGCGGAGTTAATTATTTTATTACCTTATAATTTGCACCATCTGTACCCGAGATACCTTTTATCTCAGGCAGAGTGAAAGGTATCTCGGGGTCCAAAACAATAAGACATGTGTACTCCATGATACTACCCACAGTGCAGGGTTGCATTAATATTTTCAAAAACAACAGTACAATGAAAACATAACAGACTGGCAGGCAAATTAGTGGGCATTTTTTTTCTCCAAATGTTTGTCCCTGTAATTCAGAGCTTTTAACAGTGGTTCATTGGCTGAAATGTCAAAACCCGGCTATTCCCCAGGACTGGGGGCTGTGGTAACAAATGACTAATGCATTAATCAAGAGTAAATTTACTGGGATTGCATTCAAGTTTTCTCTCACATTTGACATTTTTTTTCTATTTTCCAACTTTTCATTTTTTTCATAGACTTCAAATTTGGTAAAATGACCACATTTTTTTTTAAGCTCACAAATATTTTTAAAACTGTTTTGGCCTAGTTTGACTCTTAAATGGCACTCCACTCTGAAGAAAAAAAAACTTCAATGTCAGAGCATTAAGTAACTTTTGTCTGTCTTTTGTGTTGGTGTCCAGAAAATTTCTATTCCGTCTAATCTAGCATAGATTTTACTTATGTAAATAAAAGTTTAGTTTCTGCAAGAATAATTGCAGCTCTGGGCAGAGCCAAAGAACACAACTGCTATAAAATGTTTTGCAGGTTTCAGTATAGGGTAGTAACTGTTTATGCCATTCAATAAGCAATTTTCTCATGGTACATCTCCTTTGCTAATCCCACTCCATGATTGAATACTGAATGTTATGATGTGAAAATATTTTTCTTGTTGGAAACCATTGGACACCTATGAAAATTGTTTTTGAAAGTGCTTTGTATTTGATCAGAATTCATAGTAATTTGTATAATCTAAAGATTATCAGAATTTGTCCTGGAGAGTATTATCTTTGGTCAATCTAAATGACTTGGTAAAGAATTTTTAAACCATAATAATCCTTATATTTGCACATGCTGGTCTAGACAATTTTTCAGACCCTGATAAGACTGTTCTTTAATGAGCAATCTGGTCAAGATCTTCATTCTTTAAGAATCTGTCTAGTTTTTTTTTTTTTTAAATCATATTCTAATAGCATATGGTCACAGTGACCAATTGTTTGTCTTAAGACGTACATCATTTCTTACAGGTGTCAATGTTTTATGATTTATAAGGTATTTGGGAATAAGTAGAAGTAAAACACATGCAGATATGATATAGATTCAGTAAGGCTTAAAGATTGCAGTGATTTTATTGGTATCTTCTGTTTAAAGTGTGACGTAAATTCAAAAGTTAATTTTGCATGTAATTAAGGATAGAATAGACACCCATGATTCATTGCATTATTTGTGGAAGTTAAGTCTTTGAGGGAAATAAAGAGAACAATTGATGTATTAATTTGGAAACAGAGAAGAAATATGGAAAAAAAATGACAATAAATAGCTATTGAGTTTTTTGATGGTTATGATTAAAGTTCTTCTTGCTACTTAAAATCTGTATATGCAAACAAAATTATTTTGTTAAAGAGAAGTACAAAAAAAAAATATTAAAAAAAAAGTATGAATTAAAAGAAAAGCAAAACTTAAAGAAAAATGCCTGGAAACACATCAGAAACTATTCTTAAAGGTGATATGACTAGCAGGAAGGAAAATGGAGACACAGAACAAATTGTTAAAAGGAAGGACAGTAGAAGGGTATCATTTAACACTGAGGTATTTCCCAAGATAGTGGATCGGCAAATTGTAGAAATAGGAAGTGCTAGTCTGAAAAGGGTTGATAGTGACAAAGATTTAGAGGATAATTCAGACAGCGGGAAATTTAAAACAGATCGTAGATGGTAGGTGTTGTTTGTTTGGAATTTTGTTTTTACAAGTCTAAGTCAAGCAAGGCTTAGGAATTGAGTCTAACATTGACTCCCCAAGCCCTAACATTTTTTGTTGTGCTTATTATGGAATGAAAACATTAGGATGATTAAAATCTGGGGCCAGTTGTTCAAAACTTTGTTAGCTTACCCTTGCGAAAAAAAGCCGGCTTTTCTACAGCTTCTGCGCAGCTTTAAAAGCTTCGCAAAAGCCGGCGGTATTGGCACCTGCGTATTTGCTGTAGAAAAGCTAGCTTTGCCGCAGAGCTGCGGAAAAGCCGCGTTTACGCAGGTATATTGACAAAGCTGTAGAAAAGCCGGCTTTTGCGAAGCTTCTGCCAAGCTTTAACGCAGAAAGGCGCGTAAACGCAGCTAGCTGCGTTAACGCAGAAAGCTGCAGAAAAGCCGGCTTTTACGCAGGTGCCAATACCGCCGGCTTTTCTACAGCTTTTGCGAAGCTTACATACGCAGAAAAGAAACGCGACTTTTATAAAAGCCGCGTTTCTAAGCTGCGTTTACGCGGCTTTTAATACAGCCGCGTAAACGCGGCTTTTATAGCTGCGTATACGCGGCTTCTAATAAACCTGTGTCTTTTAAAAAAAATCTGGATAAGAACAAATTTCAAAAAGGTTTGAAACAATATCAAATAGAATTTTAATATAAAAAGAACAGAACTGGATCAAAAAAAAGTGACAAAGTAACATCAGACAGGTGACTAGAAAACATACTAGCAAATAAGAACAGACAAACACAAGTTTGAAAAGAAAACAAAATAAGCACATGTAAATTTTTTATGTTTGTGGATCATGCTTATGTTTGTGGATCATGCTTACCTTCCGGAAGTAGATCAGCAACCTGGCTCAGTGGTAGAGCATCAAGGGCCAGAGTGAGTGGTAGAAGGTTTGTGACATTGTGTTGCATCCTTTGGTACAAGATTTTAATCTTTATTGAACTAGTTAAGTGGCAATTAGGAAGGGATGACATGTCTAGGAAGTTTGAAGCCAAACATTACTTAAGGAATACTTTTTCAGATACATACCTTAATTGTAGTTGATAGTCTGCTGGAAATTAACACATCTATACTATGTATGAATAACTGGGAATAAAAGGATATTATTTCACTGCTGATCTGAGAATCTCTCCACAGTTATTCAACATCAACAAATACAATTGATTGTGTATTTAGCAGGGAAACATCATATTCCAGCTCATGTGTGTGTTTTTCTTTGGTCTTACATGTAAGTAAAATGTATAATAAAGTTCACTGAAATAGGTGAAGTAAATAAATTTCTTACCTGAGAATCCACAGCAATTTCAAACAGTATGTATAAAATTTAAAAATCACTCCTTTTCTCTTCAATTGTCAGCCTATAAATGATGCTCAAAAGTGTTTTTGAAACAGATTTCTTTGCCAGATGCCCCCCTCAGGTAAAATTGCCATAGCAACAAGATAAAACTGCTAAATATTACATATGACCTGACTATGGTTGAAGAAATACGCAGCTCTGCGTAAAAGCTGCGTATTATTCATTTTCAGCTCAAATTATTTCAAATTTGAAAGAACAGGAATTATCGAGCTTTTCGACAGCTAATAAATGAAGAAACACAGCTATTTGAAAAAGACACCTTTTCTGCATGCCACCTTAAGTTAAAAAAGTTAATTTTTTCTACAGCCCCTATTTATAAATGCAGAAAAGCTGGAGAAAAGCCAGCTTTTACAAAGCTTTCAAGAAGAGCTGTAATACTATACAGAAGCTTTATTAAAAAGTTTAATACGCGGCTTCAAAAAGCTGTAGAAAAGCTGTAGAAAATGTTTTTTAATAGTCTGATTTGAAATTTCACTAATACGCAGCTTTTCTGCAGCTTTCAAGAGCTGTAGATTAAACCTGTTTTGAAAAAAAAATAATATCCAGCTTTTCTACAGCTTCTATACCTAAAGACGCGGCTTTTTCAGATATCCAAATTAAATATACAGCTTCAACGCAGCTCACTTAAAAAAAGTACAGCTTTTCTGCAGCTCACTGAAAAAAACGCAGGTCTAAAATAGAAACGCGCCTTTTCTACAGCTTTGAAAAAGAAACGCAGAAAAGCTGCGGAAAAGCCGGCTTTTCTGCAGCTTTTATACAGAGCCGCGTTTAATTTTCGTAAGGGTAACGCGATCATTAAGACCTCAACTCCTTAAGTAAATGCCGACTACATAAGCAAATACACTGTTATTTTTTGTTGAAAAAAATGTGAGAAAGGATTCTTACATTTTGTCAAAAAATTTGAAATTTAGCCATTTGAAATTTTAATGAATCTTTAACTAACGACATAATTAATTTTGAACAACTGGCCCCTGTAGTTTTGTGCCCAGACAGCTGAATAGAAAATTTATCATGCTAATTCATACAGGCTAATTAAAACAGCAATTCCTATTGGTAAACAGAATAAGTTCTTGCTCAATTAAGCAGAGTGTGTTTGTTTTCTATCCATTTAAAAACATCTGGTCTGATTTCAAATGATGAAGAAGGGGCTTCTGACTTTCAAACCAGTTTTCACTTGAAAATTGATTTGGTTTCATCCGAAAGACTGAATAAATCTAGGACTGAACCTACAATCTTGTCAATACTTTTTATACCCCCGGCATTTATGCCGACGGGTATATAGTTTTCGCTTTTCCATTCGTATGTTCGTTCGTTCGTTCGTTAGTTCGTTTCTTCGTTCGTAATTCCGGAACGTTCGTAGAATTTATGTCAAAGTTTTGGTTAAAGTTTCTCTAGAGGTGTATATCTCATGAACCAATGGTCAGAAACTATTCATATTTGGACCATAGGTACCCTATAGGGTTTGCTTTGTTTCCATGAGTTCGGACCCCATGGTCCATGCCAGGGGGTGGGGCTTGAGGTCAAAATCTAGGTCACCTTTAAAATGTGCTGTTTACAATGTTAATGTTTCTTCTCTTAAGTTCATATCTTAACAAACAATCATAGGAATGTATTCTTATATAGTTCATAGATACCCTTTAGGGTTTGCTTTCATATTCAATGTCACCAAATCCTGGTTACCGTCCCCAGGGGTGGGGCTAGAGGTCAAAATCTAGGACACATTTTTATATGATATATACCATGATAAACTTTCTGTAAGTCATTTTTCTTGACATCCACTAAGTCTTGCCAGAACGCATTGATACTTAGACCATAGGTACCATGTAAGATTCAGACTCTAGGGTCTATGTGCGGGGGTTGGGGCTAGAGGTCAAAATCTAGAACTTCTTTAATAATTGTATTTTCTGTACTTTTTTTTACTATCATGTTAAGAAATCATTCATACTTGCCCCATAGGTACTCTATAAGGTTTGCCTTGTTTCTAATGACATTAGACACTAGGGTACATGCTGGGGGTGGGGCTAGAGGTCAAAATCTAGGACATCTTATTTTTTTTTTTTTTTTTTTTTTTTTTTTTAAGAATGACATTCTTATTTCATTTCAATCTAGGACTGAGGACCTGACCCACAATGTCCGCGCTTATGTCCTAGATTGGGTATACACGTCAGCTCTGTATACAGCTCTAAAATAGATATGTCATTCTAAAACTACACTTCCCCATGTTTGTATGTAAAATACTTTACACGGTGCTGTCTTTCGTTGGTGATGTGAGGTTCAATGTCAGGGGTGAGCATGTGCCGGGTTGTTTAGGTAGGGGGTAGGGAAGGGGGCTTGGTGGTTTCTAAAATGTACTTGATAAGGGTACTGTTTTTCGTTGGTGATGTGAGGTTCAATGTCAGGGGTGAGCATGTGTCAGGTTGCTTAGGTAGGGGGTAGGGAAGGGGGCTTGGTGGCTATCAGCCGGGGGTATACGTGCCTCTCAAGGCACTTTTTCTAGTCTATTAATAATTTGATTGTCTTTAAACTATGCAAGAATGTGCTCTCTTTCTAGTGGAGATGGTCGACTAGCCTCAGTATACATGTAAATGGAAACACTGAGTCACTGTTTTATTTGGGACACATCACATAAAATTCTCTTCTATGGATTTCTGATCAGCTCCGACTTTCTGGGCTTTACAGGCACATAGACTGCCAGAGGTTCTCTTTGAATGTTAAGAAGTATTGAAATACATGTAGCTAACTAATTTAAGCTTCTGATCAGCTGTACAGTAACCAAGCATTTGAACTGTTCTTATGTATATGTTTTTGCATAAATATGCACAAAGAAGGCCATTCTTTATAACATTTCTCCCATTGACTTGCAAGGTTGTAATAAAGTTTCAAAAAATAAATATTAGTTCATGTAATAATTTGGGTCGAGGAATAACAAAAGTCAATTAGAAGATGTAGGAAATAATCTTGGAAAATGGTGACTTTAACAATTAAAACTTAATTTAGTCTTTTGCAGATAATTATAACACATTTACTCTTGTTGATATATTGTTATACGAAGTTAGCCCTTAATTTTGCTCTGTACATTTTTGGTAATTTTTGGTTATTTGTGCATCTCTTGAGCAGGTTTATCACTGTTGTGTCAATTATTAGTGGTCTCCTTTTGAAGTGTATCAAACTATTCATTTGTATTCTATTGGTTTTTTGAAGGATTTAGAAACAGTAGAAGGATAATATAAAATTAAACACATCCTTGAAAAATCTGTCTATGGGTTTTGGGGCCAATCTGATTAGAATAGACTAAGACGAGACTGCAGTCTCAGCATACTGATAGAGAGGATGTTCAGATATCTAGGCGTGAAAGAAAAAGGACATAAGTCACCATGTACAGGTGGATGTGCACCTCTCCATTGTCTGAAAAGGCTTTTATCTGCTTTCCTTTGACATAGCTCAGGTGGATATCTTTTTGTATTTTGGGCAAACAAGGTCACAACATTTAAAACATTCTTGTGTGTTTTAAAATCTAAGTCATCTCTGTAAAATTTTATAAATTTTTAAAAATGGATGTTAAAGTTCCAAGGAAATATTGAAAAATGTGTGATTCTAGACGTCAGTGTTGATTCAAGGAATGCTGATGAATTCTGTCATTTAAAGAAATTGATATGAGCTTTAATTACTTCAAGATAGCGTGACCAAAACAATAAAGAATATTGAACCATATTTGCAGCCAATGAAAAATAATAGTTTACAACCATAATAATCATCAGGACAAATTCATTGAACAAAATTTATGATCACTTTAAGATGCCATGTATTGACTGTTTACGAATTCAAGTGGAAAGTTTGTTGGAACTAAACTTGTTCTATACTTTTTCTGCATTGTAATCGGTAGAAATTTTGTTATTTTACCGTAAATTTGTAACAACTTCAATAAATTAATGAGACAGATGGATTAATCAACTGTCAATCACATAGTCAAACAATCTGTTCAGTGTTATATTCCTAAGTTTTTCCATAGAAATGCAGTGTGACCAAGATCAAGCTACGCTTTCCTAGAGCAGTCTCATGAAGACCTGAGATGTTGTTCATGTACTTTTGCACTTGCTGAAAAGATGCTTCTTTGTTTAGCCATATTGTCGGAATAATAGCATAGTCAAGAAAAATATTAGTGTCTGGAACTTTGGAATCTTTATGGTATAAAAATTTGTCTCTTGGGCTCTACAGGATTTAATCTAATGGATGTAATAATTAAAGCATACAGGAGCCGCGTCGCCAGAAAACCGGTTTTCGGGATTTCCGACCAGGTCCGACACAAACCGGCCCACACACCCACAGAAGTCAGAAGAAAGCTAGAATCTTGAAATTTTGGGTATTAGTAGAGAGGAATGGTACTAGCCTTGTAGTGAAAACAAAGGCGCTGATCAGCAGTTGCTGCACAGCTGATCTGCGTCTTTGTTTTCGCATAAGCAAAAATCCGGTTTTCTCATGACACGGCTCACATTTTGATGCTGAGTTATAAATTAAGTAAATCATTTGTGTGGACAATCAATTAAAATGAAGTTATTTGTTTTCTAAATGAAGTATTAAAAAACAAAAATGGAGATTTAAGTGTGAATATGGATATTTTTTGCCATGTTTCATTTATTTGATTCAACATTTGATAATAGAGATAGACTGGCCTTGTCCTGTCACAATATCAAAATGAAATTAAGGAGCATATTGTACTGTAAACAAAAAAACACATTTTGAAATTGTGTCTAATTTGTGGGAAATATTAAGAACCTTTGAAATTGACAAATTTAAGTTCTGTTTGTGCATGGGACTTCAGAAAGACTAGTTCGGGCATTATATGATCTGGGTGAAGAAAGACAATATGAGTGCTGTTCTGTCTCACAAGTTATGGAAATCAAAACTCAAGTCTCGGTAAGAAAACATAGTGTCTATATTTGAACAGTATTGCTCTTAACAAGAATTTTCTTCTGTACTGAATTATAATTTAGAAAATCATCATCATCATATGGTTTTTATAGTCCATTGTCCTCTTCTGAGGGTTGGACTTGTTTGACAAGTCTCCTTCTTAGACAGTCTCTTCACTGTGAGTGATTCTGAGCATCAGCGGTATCCATTCCAAGCTTCTGTTTCTGTTATTTTCTGAAAGGTAAATCTCCATATGGCATCCTAGATGTAATAAAGCAACTGTAGTACAAATGAAGGTTTTTGTCCTGAGCAAGAAATCGCTATCTCCCAGACAGCTGCCCAGATTTTGTAAAGACATTATGAAAACTTGCCCATGCAATATACAGAGATTTTTTTCACCTGTAAAATTGAAAATTTCATTGGATTTTTAAAAATATTTTTCTTATTTTTGCTCAAAACATAGATTGTGGGTACACGTTAGAACCGCCTCGGCGAGGCGGTTCTAACGAGTACCCACAATCTATGTTTTGGAGCAAAAATAAGAAAAATAGGTATACCCCTGCAAACCCCAGTTTTAATATATAAAAGTGGGGTTTAAGGGGGTATACTTTTCATGGACATGTTTTCCTGATGACTGGCACGTCAAGAATGTTGGGAGTACATGTACATGTATTTATTTCTCCAGCAATTTTCTCCCCACCACTGTCAGATTAAAAAAAGCTGTTAAATCTGTTACTGATGAACATGTAGTTTTGTTGTTTAACATCCCAGTCAACAGCTATGGTCATTTTGGGACAATGCCTCCATTTTATTGAACTTCTACCCATGTGTAAGGATGGTTTAAATAAAGCACTTTTCCTGGGCAGACTTGAACCTTCTAAGCCTTTAATCAATATGAGATGGTCATGAGATGAGTTGTTAATAAGCTTTAAATTGTTTGGAGACACAAGCAGCCCATCTATTTCTGATGGCGCCAATGGATGTGGACCTGAACCTGTTTAGTTTAGTTCACTTAATTTACTATCTCTTTTGTACCTGCAGGTCAGTTTAACCCTTGCATTCTCGGTTAATTATTGCATTCAATGCAGACAGAAAAAATGCATCATTGGAATTTCATTTCCTTTCTTTTTCGTGAGATGCAAAGAAATAGGTGATTATTCCTTTCCTGTCTCTTGCATGTTTATAAAAGATATATGAGCTGCGATGTTAGAAAAGCGGTCTTCATGGTTTCTTGACAGGCCTGACACAAATCAACTACAGTCACAGAAGACTGCTAGATGCTTAAAATTTCAGATTTACATGTAAATAGAGAAGGGATTGTACTGTCTGTGAAGGAAAAACCAAAGATGCTCAGATATGTGCATTTGTTTTTGCATGTCAAACTTGATGTAGCTCAATCTCCATCTATGTCACTGCTTGATGTACTGCTTGGTGCAATTAGGTTTTTCAAAATTAGAACACAAGTGCTGAGTAAAATAATTTGTGTTTCAAATTATACGTAGTATGGCTTTTGCAATGCCGAACTGAAAAATGTAAAAAGCCACGGTTGCACTGTGGTTAAGTCACTTGGTTTTTAAACCAGGGCTCAAGGTTATAAAACTTTTTTCATGCTCAACTCAGCTGAGACTAAAATTTATCCTGCTCATAAATGTTAAAATGCCAACAACAATTGTTGGCATTTTAACATTTCATAAATGTTAAAATGCCAACAACAATTGTTGGCATTTTAACATTTATGAGCAGGATAAATTACTAGGTTTTGAGTTTTGAACCTGAATTTTCTACAATTTTTGACTATTTCAGCATTTATGAGCAGTTGAAATTTCATGCTCAGCTGAGCTGAGCTTGAAAAATGTTTTATAACCTCGGGGCCAGGAGTTGCAGATTCGATCTCCAGTATGCCAGATGAGACTTTTTTGACACTGAGGTCTCATCTCCTTATGACCTTAGCTGTTGGATAGACATTAAACCCAAAATCAACCAACCAACTAAAATAATTATGGAGCAACAAAAGTTTGCCTTATTTTGGCCTCATATGGGGCAAAAGTTGAAGACAGAAATTGATAGACCAAACATTGGCTTTGTGTGTTTGTTTACAGGTACTTGTAAAATTTTAGTCTGTTTATGTTGGCTACTATATTTTTGAGCAAAGTCATGTTAATTTCCTTAACATTTTGAAGGCTTTCCTGAATGCACTATATTTGGCAGGGTCGTTAATTTCTTGAGAATATGTCACTTGAGTGATTGTTTGGCCATTGGTTGCTGAGCAGAAAGAATCGGTGACGTTCTTGGGGGTTTTATGCCTCGTTTTCAAAATACAATAACAATGTCTCAAAGGTTCTGGTGGTGGTATTTCATGATTAGGGCAAAAGCCCAATGTATTCTGAACCTATAACTATTAAAAGTTTTGACTTTTTCCACCAAATAGTGTAAAAAAGGCGATTTTAGCAGGGGTGGGGGTCAAAATTTCATTTGTGAGAAAAATTTTATTTTTCGCTTTTCCTTGCTTGTAGTCCTTTAATTCCACTATTGTAACATATTTTGTGCATGCAACACTGTGTTAAGTGCGATAAACATGCATAATGCCATTGAAATAAAATTGAAATACTACGACGTCAACATTTTGGGTACAAACCTTTAGCAGTTACCTGTATAATATTATTGTCTAAGTACTACCAAACATTATACAAGGCAGTGAAGGCACTGTTAACTCATAAAAAAACCTGCTATCTGTTATATACAAAACCTTATACCCAGATCAGGGATGGCCAGCCAGCAACTCAGAATTGTGTCATTAATTAACAAAACTTCAATCCATCTTCTATGTCTTGCACAGCTTGATTAGAGTTTGATCTTAACCAAAAACATTTTCTCCAGACACGGCCCATTGTGACAAAACTTGGTCACACTGAGCAACCTTGCATGAATATAAACCTGTTACAACACGGCCTCCAATGTATTTATTTTTCTGATTCGCTTTAATGTCCCTTTCAAGATTATTTCAGCTGGTATGAGATTGACTAATCAGTAGGTGGACAAAAACATGAGAACCTGGGCCGGGGGGGGGGGGGGGGGGGGGGGGGGGTAGTGTGTCTCAGGCACAGCACGGCTCCCCACGATTGGATCAAACCCAGGACCTCTATTTAGATTCACTTTCATTAAAGAACTGAAAGATTCTTGTTTTGATGCCTAACGTGATATAATGAGCAAATGTAGTTTTTTTGAGAATGAATGGAAAATTGAGTAAACACCCTTAAAGTTGGTGATTTGAAACTTAACGTCGCTGTATTGTACCAATGACAAAGACATTTTACGTTCCCATGGTACTGGCGAATACCTAGACAGTGGTGGCATTGTACCGACCTGACTGAAAAGTTGTTGATTTTGGAAGTTAATACATTTAAAAAAAATAGGAAAACAGTCCAACAAGGTTACTGTTTGTGGTGCAAGAGGTTATTGGCCGTGTAAACAAGTGGACAATATTAGTATAGAATGATTACAAAAGTTTGTTCCACAGAATATACAGTACCCTCATTTTCTGGGGAATGGAACGTAAAAAGTGGTTATAAATCAAACAGATTGGGGTTAATTTTGGAAACAAATGTATATATCCATTTTTTGTACTTTATATATGGCATACAACTTAATTGCTGTTTTGTTTTCTTTTTAATTTTAAGTTAAAAACACTTCACATACTTGGGCTCTAGTACTGAGATAACATTTTGGGCTGTAGGGTACTGTTCCCCCCCGAGTCCCAGAACGCCATTCACATATATTATGTATAATATGACAATACATTCATATGCAAAGGGATTTCTTGGGACTCGGGGGGGAACAATGTTAAATAAATACTTTTCTATTTTTCTATACCAAATATGCCCATTTTAACCCAAAAATAAAGCACTACTTCATTAGAAACAAGAACCTCAATCCAATATCATAAACTATGGACTACCAGTAAACATGTATACAAAAACAGAAGTATTTGACCAACATTTATTTTTATCAAAATCTGAGGCAGCTATACATTATGGCTCCCATTACCACCGTCAGAGGTCCTTCAAAGTGAACTCAAACTGGTGAAAGTAGAACCAAAATGCTGGGGAGGATGCCTACTTGTGATTTTTTTTTCCTTTTCTGCTGTTTCAAGAAGAGCATTTGTCAGTTAGTTGTGGAATATGCACTTATAACTGGTAACTTGCCTCAGGTGTGCTTGGTTAGGATGAGTGATTATACCGACATGACCTTTGTTGTTGGTAGGACATAAAGCACTAACTAAAAAAATAATAAAAATAAATAAAAAAAAAAAAAAATAAATAAATAAAAAAAAAAAATAAAATAAAAAAATAAACAAAAAAACAAGCAAATATTTATGTAGACAGAACCATTATATGATTTGAAGTTCCAGGCTAGTTTTATTGTCAGAGCTGCATCATGGGAAAACCAGATTTTTGCAAAAACAGTTACTGCACAGCTGTTCAGCGCTTTTGTTTTCGCTACACAGATAGTACAATTCCTCTTCTTAAATCCGAAATGTCAAGCTTCTAGCCTTTTTCCGAAACTGTACAGGCCGGTTTCTATTGAATTTAGTGGGAAACCTGGAGGTTTTCTTGCTCTATTTACTTTTTGAATTAGTTTCAGAGTACTGAATTACTAATTTCTTTGTCAATATTGGTCCATTGTCTACCACTACCTTAGATCTTATCTACAGCTATTATCAAGTAAATATTGATGTCTTGTATTGATGCAGACCTTGAAAATATGAGTCGAGACATTAAGTGAACATGCATAATTGCCTTTGCTGCATATACCTAATTGCACTGCTGTAGAAATGGCAATTTTAATACTTCATATTTGGAAGCACTTCAAACATTTTTTTTGGGGGGGGGGGGGGCATATAACATGTACTTCAGTTGGGTACACACTTGGCTCCTATTTCTACAGATTCATCAAGATCAGACTCGGATGTGTATATGGTGTAGGATTATGTATAATCTGTAAGGTCAAGTGCTGATAAAAAAGTACAGAAACATGCACACAAGTTTTCTAGCTCAGAAAGCCATCATCTTTTTGTTGATGGCCCATTATTGTTTTTATGGAAGTCTGTACTTCTAAATTTATCATTACTTATTTGACTGGAATTGCATGTATTATAAATACCTGCACTTTATAATTTTACTTTGTACAAGTATAAGCTTTAACAAAAAGCTTGGTCTACGCTTCGCATATAAACTAGAATGTCAAAGAATCTGACCGTACTCCCATTTCATCGTGGTGCATTTGACTGAACAGAAATGAAACGCTGTGCGGTGAAAGCATTCATACCTGACAATCGACCGTCACGATACTGTCGGTTCATTTTATTCCGTTGTGGCTTGGATAGAATGTAATTGGCTACACGGCAGGTGGGGCGTGGTCAAAGCTTTCATACCTGACCATATAGCGTCACAATACCATCGGTTCATTTCATTCCGTTGTTGCTTAGTTAAAATGCAATCATGCACCAGTTCCACGAATTTGCCCCATTTTGGTACCTACTGCACCATTGGTACAAATGTTACCAACCAAAGGGAGGTTTGGGGTGTTTACACGGTCCTTGGCGAAACGACCCGGAATCCTACTAACACGATGGTCAAGCCACTAGACTCAAACGTGCAGTTGCAGTTGTAGAGAGGTGTATGAGTTGTCTTGTAAGTAGGTCAATCTCAAACCTTAGAGTAGTCTACGCGCTGGCGCGTAGACAATCATGTCACATTGTTTTGACTGATTTGTTATAGAATCACAACCTATCCTTATTTGCAAATGTGGGTTTATGCAAATACAGACAACAGTATGACAGAAGAAAACAAAAAAGTAAATCAGTCAAACCTATTGTTTAATCGTATTTGAACAAATATGCCACCAAAAGTATCTACTCTTCTGATTGTTGGCCAACAAAAAACACTTCAGTATCGCTAATGTGGGGGCAAAATGATTGTTTTATAGAGACTTTGAGATGGTTGTTCTGGCAAAAAATAAAGTGTTTGTTGTAGGAATAGCAATAGACAAGTCATGATTTGTGAAAAGTGCATGAGTGTCATTGAATTCAGTATTGCATAAAATCTGCAAAGCTTTGGCCTAGCAGTAGAATCGAATTGAGAGGTTCTGGGTTTCTGGGGTACCGTATTGTGTGCTTGAGCAAGACACATTTATTCCCTGAAGTACTGGTAAATACCCTGGAAGTGATGGTTCCGTCCCAACATGACTTAAAAAATTGTTGACTGGGATGTTAAACCTAAATACAAAATAAAAAACAAAAAAGAAATAATTCATCACAAGTCTTTTTTTTTCCCACAAAGTTAAACAATCAAGCTATATTTTTTTTGTTTGTAACTGTAGGTTAATCATTCAAATGTCTTCTTCTTGTCTCTTGTGTAGGTTGGGGTTTTAAATTTATTGTATGGTTTCCTTGACCTTTATATTCTTTTTTTCTCGATGGGGGGGGGGGGGGGGGGGGGGGGCAGAGCTTTGCTTCTCAAGCATTGTTTAGATTCCAGTGTTTGGCCATTAAGTGCATAGCAGACTTTCATAGTCAAAACATGTTTATCATTATTTTGAATGAAAATGTTTGGGTGACCATTCCCCAAATACTGTTGGTAGGCAGCAGTAGTATAACTGCAAATTGAAATGAGCCGCGTCATGATCAAACCAGCATTGTGGTTTCACAACAGGTCCGTCACAAACCGAGCTGTACAAGCATGGCAGATAGCTAGAGACTGGAAATTTTGGATTTAGAAAGTAGAGGAACTGTACTATCCCTGTAGCAAAAACAAAGGCGCTGATCAGCTTCGCAGTTACTGCGAAGCTGATCTGCGCCTTTGTTTTCGCCTATGCAAAATGCTGGTTTTGTCATGATGTAGTCTTGGATTCAGTTGAACAATTAAAGTAATCAGCTGGCTAATTCTTATTGTCAACAGTATAGTTCCATTATTCAGGCTGGGCAAATATTGGAACAACTTGGGAAAGTTATTTGACACTTCATTATTTAAGCCTCGTCATGAGAAAAATGGATTTTTTCCTATGCGAAAACTAAAGACGCAGATCAGCTGTGCAGTAACTGCACAGCTGATCAGCGCCTTTGTTTCCGCTACATGGATAGTATAATCCCTCTTCTTCTTAAATCCGAAATTTCAAGCTTCTAGCTTTTTTCCGAGACTGTACAGGTCGGTTTGTGTTGGACTCACGGGTCGGAAATCCCGAAGACCGGTTTTCTCGCGTCATGGCTCATTTAAGTCATGTCATGAAGCCAGCTTTAGATTTTTTTTTCCAATATGAAAATGAAGACACAGATCAGAATCTGTTGTAACTTCACAGCTGATCAGCAAGTGTGTTTTGGCTTCATGGTTAAAAGAACAATGTCACCACTTTAAATCATACGCCTGACTTTATAAGTGGCTGTGGCTACCATTCTGTTTATCTTGGAATCAACTCTAGAACCTCAAAAGACAATTTTTCTCAAGTTTGGTACACTTCATTATGCAGGGTTGGCCATAAATTAAATGTACAATGTCTGACCTTTTAGACCTTTAAGACCTTCTTGACCTTATAGTTAAGGTCACCATTACTGTTGTCCTTTTAGTTGTTTTTTATGGCGTTTTTAGTGAATTTTGTCTGTTTTCTTCAGTTCCAGTCAACAATTTGTTTCAGTCATGCTATGACATTGCCTTTAATATGGAACACCAGCGTTATTGAGAGTAAATGTTTCTTGCTTATGGACACAACCCAGTGAGGTTGGGTTGGAATTGGAGTCCCACACCCTAATGACCCTATATGTAACACTAGGCCACATTTCGTTATGAGAGCTTTACCATGATGAGAGTGCTTGTCTGCAGGGTTCTGTCCCTTGCCAAGGTCTCTCTAGTCGGTTCTGTCCCTTGCCAAGGTTTCCCAAATTAGTGAAACCAGTCTGTAGAACTTGATCAAAAACAAAAGGTGGAAAAAATTTTATGAGTTGATGTTTTATGTACAGTATGTTAATTATCCAAGCCTCCAGGACAAGTCTCCATTGGCAGATTACCATTACTTAGTGCACATTTCTTTCATATTTAACTGACAACTGCTCTCCTTGAATCAGCTGAAGAGGAAGAATGTCTGTAAGACTATTTTCATGACATCGCTGCAATCGGCCAGATACATTGTGGTTCATTAATGTATAGCATTGGCTATACGCACTAGTCATTTGTAACCCCCCCCCCCCCCCCCCACCACACACACACAGGGGAGAGGGCGGGAATTGTGACTTTTCAGTTTTCATGCCAGGAGACATATTTGAGTTAAAAACACTTCTCTTTGCCCTGCCCAGATTTCGCCATAGAAAATCTCCTTGGGGTAAGGATTTTAATGTCAAAACCCTGTTATTTCCCCTGCACTACCGGGACAAATAGTCAGATAGTTATTGCCCTACTTTAGCAGGGCTATCCCTCACCCTTCCCAGTAGGTGGAGTGGCCAGAATTACAAATGACTGGTGCACTACTGTTATGATAATACTGATAAATAAAAGTTTATTTTTTGTAGTTTTACTAAATAGAACAAAGAAAATGTGCCCGATTTATTGCTGAATGTGACACCTAAACTATTTACTGGACTAAATGGTTCATTGAGAGTTTTAAAAAACTGAAAATATGACCAGATTGAATTTCAGAACAGGCATTTGGTTTATGTTGAATTGGAAACGTGTCAAATAAATAACTTGAAGTGATTTCTTCATTAAGTTTAAAAATATATTATCACAAGTTTTCATCAGTTGGATTTACAAAGGAAAAGACATTGACGATTCATAATTTTTGCAAAACTTTTATGGGAGCTGTCATGTAGTTTGAAAATGTTTTTATGCTCAAATATAGAGTTAATTATTGTAACTGTTGCATTTTACATAACTAATTTTCTTTACACTTTTAGGAAAACATAGTCACACAATTAAAGGACAATATTTGTTACGAAAACTGTCCATGTAATATATTGGCATTTTTTTTTCAGCTGAAACAAAAAACAAAAAAAAAAAACAAAAAAAAAAAAGAAAATGAAAATTTCATCAGAAAAAGTTTGATGATTTCCTTATTTTTGCTCAAAACATTGATTGTGGGTACAAGCTAGAACTGCTTTAGGGAGGCAGTTCTATTGAGTACCCACAATCTATGTTTTGGATTAGAAATAAGAAAAAACTACATTCATTGTATACCCCAGTTTTACTAGACAAAAGTGGGGTTTAAGGGGGCATACATTACACGGACATGTTTTCCTGATGAGATTTGTTATGGAACAATCTGATAAATAATGGTCCAGTATTCGTTTTCTCTTTATAATTGCTTTATTGTTGGACTTAAAATGAAAAAGAAGCCAACAGTTTTGAATAAATATGACATGTGAAGTGTTTAGTTATCAAAAAACATATTTGCTCTAAAGATTTAGAGGACTGGATTATTTGCCAAAGTTTTGTCTACGATTCAGGGAAATAGCAACCAAATCCTGCCACTTGAAATACTGCAATTGCATTTTTGTAACTTTATATAAAAATAAACAAAAAATGGAATCGAAATGAACCAAGTTTGATAATTTTTTTTTTCTTTTGTTTTTTTAACCATATCATCATGGTACTTTTTAGAACTATTTTATTATTATAAAGCTACAACCTATAGCTTTTAGCAAGAAACGAAAACTAACACATTTTTTCTTCTGAATAAAAATCGCAGCATATTGCAAGAATGTAAACTTAATAAACTGTTTAGGGAGCATGTCCTAGTGGTTAGTGTGTTGGCCTCCAGATTTAAAGGTCTGGAACAGGGGTTAAAACAGGCACTGGGTTATGTCTGTTTTTGAGCAAGACAGATAAAATCCCTGTTGTACTGGAAACAGTGACTCCTTCCCAACATGACTGAAAAGTTGTACTCTGGGACATTAAACCACAAAACAAACAAACAAATAAACTCTTAAAATTCCAGTACGACTGATGATATGAGTATACAGAAGGCAAATATTTTGGACAAAAACAAATTAAAGAACAAATCAAGATGAAAAAATCTAGAAGTGATTCAAGTTTACAGAAAAAAACTTCGGGGAGTGTGGAAACTTTAAAAGTGCCTGACACTAGTAGAACTAAACGAAGAAGTTCCGATGTTTTAAAAGTGCCTGATGAAACTCGGTCAAATCGTAGTGGTTCTTTTTCTAAAAGGATTAAAAATTCTGGGTAAGGAAGTAAATATGATGCGTTTAATGATTTAATGAATACTCTTTTGTCCTCACTTCATTAAGAGCCATGTTTTGTAGCTCATTGATCTAATGAATGTCAAGTTTATTGTCAAGACAGAATTGTTATGAAATGGAAAAAGTTTTATTTTATAAGCTGGTCTTCCACCATCTTCAACATGGTCATTGTTATTTGGTGTCCAGCCCATCATCATCATCATCATCATCATCATCATCATCATTAACATCATCATCATCATCATCATCATCATCATCATCATCATCATCATCATCATCATCATCATCATCATCATCATCACCATCATCATCATCATCATCATCATCACCATCATCATCAACATCATTTACCATCATCATCATCATCAACATCATCATCATCATCATCATCATCATCATCAGTCCTGCATTTGTACTATTGCAATGCAGTCACACAATTAGCAGCTTCATGAGAAAACCTACCTAGACACAAAAGAAGGCTAGAACCTCAAAATGTTGGATTTAAAAAGAAGATATAAAGTACTATCCAAGAAACAAAAACAAAAGTGCCGATCAGAAATGAGTTGCATACTTACTGTGCAGCTTATCTGTAGTTTTGTTTTCTAACAATGCGCAAAGCAAGTTAACTCTTGACACATGTCTCAAAATTGTGTGTATATATTTTCAGGAGTTCTACAACGTTGTCATCACAAGCCCCAACAGAAGCCTCAGATGAGTTAGAAGATCATATCAATGTTGTTCTCAGGTTCGTAAATGTTCATTGACTTATTTACGCCTGGCATCCTTTTTGTGGGATGTAGGCAAACAGTACAGCCCCATGTGTGACGCTGAGTTCGCAGGTTTATTCTTTTTGCTTTGACAAATTGAGTAATTTCATCGAAAACTAGAATGAAAGTTTAAAATTACAACTGATGCCCCTTAAATTGAAAGTTTAAGACTGGCTGAAATGATAATGATGGACGAATCCATTCATCATAAATGGATTAACATCCCTAGATGTATATATATAGGCAGCGTGGTGGTCTAGTACTGGTGGTAATGCCTCATACTCAGAATCAAGAGGTCCTTGGTCCAAATCCTGATGGGATCCTTGAGCAAGGCACATTAAATGCCTATATTTCTCCAGATTAATACCCAGGAAACAAAAACACAATACATGTACAAATTGACAAACATGCTGTAAAATTTGATCATTTTCTGATGAAAAATTAACTAGGAAACAACTATTTAATGATAATTGAAGAACCAACAGGAAGATTATGTGAGCTTGAATTAGCAGGATGTAGATAATTATTTTACCATGCAAAACACATAACTGTCCTTCAACGCAGTGAATTTCTTTTTACTTTTTACAATATTCATTATGATATTTTTGCTGTTTATACACTTTGTTCAGTTATACAATTACTTATGCAAGTGTTCAGGTTTGGTGTTGAATTTCATAATGTTATGAAAAAATAGTATCCATATATTGAAGGTAAAATACATGGTTACACATAATTAACTGCTATACTTTGTAAAATGAGTTGAATAATCAGTAATTTAATTTGTGTTGAATTGTTTTCCAAGTTATACATGTATTTGAATAAACATTCAGATATTGTAGAATTGGGCAAAGTTTATCTGGGCAGCCCCGCCGGCCCCTTAAAGGTTGCTGATTTTGTTATTGATCTTAATTTGATCATATCACCATATTGTGGCCAGTCTGAGTTCTAGCCTCGCAAAGAGCATATGTAGTACACGGCTACACGCCAAGTTCTGGTGTTGGTGAGCCAGGTGGTTTTCCTCAGGGTACTCTTGTTTTTGCCCAATTTACTGATTGTCATGTCTCAATATGAATCAAATAATTTTGAAAGGGACATATAAATAAGTTTTAGAAACTTAATAATCTAAATAAATTAAGGGTCTTCTCTGTAATTATTAAAAAGTGAGCACAATAATAATGCAGCTGATTAACGTTTTTGGGAAATTTCATTTTAATGGAAAAATAAAGTAGAAAAATTACTGTTGATGTCAGTAAAAACGCGTCCAAAGTTAAGGTTGAGGATATCCATTTGTCAAACATGGGTTAAAACGTGTGTTTTTCAGAGTGCGGCCATTAAATTCATCAGAAATCACCAGAAAAGATGTGTTCACCTGTAGTTTTCCAGGAGCTGGCAAAATTGAGGTAATAAACAGTAAACCAGTCTAGTTTTTTCTGCTACTTATATTACTTTTGGCATTTTTTTCTTCTTTGACGTTCCACAGATTTAAGTGCTGTGGATAAAAAAGATATGAGAAAGCAATGATCAGGAAACGGCATCAGAACGAAAGTCCCGCTCTAAAAATCAAGGACGAAAAAAAAAAAAAAAATTGACAATCAATGACACAAAGAGAACATAACTTGAGCCGAGTATGCAGCTATTCCCCTATGGGTGACCACTCAGTTACCCGGACTTGACCATGTCTGTACATAAAAGATGCAAACACTTTACCTACATAAACATTTTCATGGTTATTTGAGCTGCAACTTTGGGTTTCCAATCACAAACTGGCCTGTACAGGCTCAGAAAAAGGTTAAAGGTTTGAAATTTCGGATTTTAAGAAGCGGGATTGTTCTATCTGTGTAGCAAAAACAAAAACACTTATCAGCTGTGCAGCCACTGCGCAGCTTTTGCCTGTTTTCTCATGATGCTGTTCATTTGTTTCATGACTTTGTCACAAAAATTTATCACTTGGTTAAGTGATTTGCATGCATAATACACATAAAGTAACAACAACCTTAATTCCAGAGTTGGCCGAGTTGCTTGTTTACTCTCAGACTGTGGCCATACAGTAACAAATAAAAAAAATAAAAAAAATTGATCTTTGTATGTCTTTGGAACCAGTTGCTGTCAGTTGTTGCCACTGTCCGTTGTTGTAGATTCAGCATACAAGCACAGCACTCTATTTTGTCAGGGGTCTTGTGATGTTGCATCAATCTGCACCGTAAGAATCACAGATACATAGGGTGATAAAGGGAGTCAAATGAACACCTTACACATATTTACTTCATGCATCCTACTAACATAAATTTGTTGTTTATTTTCACCAGGTTGACAACAATGGGTCAACTCGGCAGTTTGGTTACAATGTTGTGTTTGAACCCGAGTCGAACCAGGGGGATCTCTTTGAACACTCCGGGGTGAAGAAACTCATTGATATGGCACTGAATGGGTAATGTATCAAGATTTTGGTAACATGACTGATTTCACAGAAATATTATTCATGTATTATGCACCAGTCATTTGTAACCACTGCTCCCCCACCTACGGGGAAGGGCAGGGATTATGACTTTTCAGCTTTCAGTGCCCGGCTATGAGCCCCACCCCCAGGGGGGCAAAATTTGGGTCAAAACTTTGCTCTTTGTCCTGCCCTTTGCAATAGAAAATTGCCTTGGGGTAAGGGTCCTATTGTCAAAACCCTGTAATTTCCCCTGCACTGAGAGGACACTCAAAAAGTAATTGCCCTGCACTTTAGCCGGGCTGTTCCCGACCCTTACCCATAGATGGAGGGCAGTGGTTATAAATGACTGGTGCATTATCGCGCTTATTGTAAGATGTGGGCAAGCATGGTGGCTCAGTGGTACAGCGTCAAAACCCAGAGTGAGGGGTCTTGGGTTTGACATTACGAAAACATGCCTATGCAATATTCATTTTTCACCTGTAAAAATTTAAAATATTAATATTTTTCATAATCTTGCTCAAAACATTAATTATTGGTACTATTTAGAACCTTGTTGGTGCAGTTCTAATGGAGACAAAAATAAGAAAAAAATGTATACCCCTGTACACACCTGTACTTACTATATAAAAGTGGGTTGTAAGAAGGTATACACTGAAAAAAAGTTATAAGAGGCCACTTTTCAAACTCATTTTTTGTTTATAAGCAATGTTAAAAATTGCTTGATTTTTTTGCCTAAAAACGTGTCTTTCAAGTAAGTAACGTTCCAAATTGTTCAAGTATAATTTTCTTTCACTAAACGCGTTTCTGGAGTAAAAATGCAAAAAACAATGTTTTTGAACAAAAAAAACTGATCAAGCGCAGCATCTATTGAAATTAGGAGCGGGTGTCACCAAAGGGGCCGTTGGGGCTTGGAAAAACATCAAACATTCGAATTTTCTCTACTGGTAGACTTTTTGCGCATTTTTGAAAATCGCTATTTTTGACATTTTCGAAAAATTCATCAATGTGCCTCTTTAACATGTTAATCCCTATCCAATTCACTTGACGAGGCCTGGAAATGAGATATATAACCCGAATGAGCTATTTTAGACTATTTTCGATGACAAACAGATCACGGTTGCCGCACACTTCCGGTTTCTATGCCAATTTTTAACGAACAAAATAACGAAATTTATGGACGATTTTTTAAATTTTCAAAGTTTATCAGAGTCTAGTATTAGATCTTAATAATCGCTGAAAATTTCAATTTCATACTGCTGATAATAATGCAACTGGAGATGAACAAAGTTTGTATGCAAATTGCATGCAAAAAGCTGAATCCATGTTATTCATGTCGCTGTCTTCTTGCATGTACAAAACAGAAACGAAGATTTTTGTTGCGGCAACGCATCTGACTTAATTTTATTTTGCATCATGGCAGTCAGTAGCACTTTCAAACAAATTAAAATATAAAACACAACGTCATAATACGACATTTAAATCGACGTTAATAAAATGTGACTTTTTGAAATTAGGGTACCTTTACTCATGCTTCGTCTGTATGAGAGATATCACGCATTTTGGAATGCAAAAACTCACAGAGACACTGTAAGACATTGGCTTATTCATTTGATCATGAATTTTAATTGATCGTATTTTACTTTCTGAACTAGAAGAAAAAATATGAGGTGGCCTCTTATAACTTTTTTTCAGTGTACATTTCAGAGACTTGTTATCCTAGTGAAACTTCTGTTATTTTGTGTCCTTGAGCCTCATCTATACCAGAAGTACTGAGTCTCTGTCAGTAAACACATGAAAAATATGAGTTGACAAGTTTGAGGTTGAAAACATCTGTGGCAAAAGAACTACTGTTTCATTTATTTCTTAACTTCTGTTAATCAGTTTACCTTCAAAGTAAGTAAAGAGATTTAAGGCAGATTGTTTTAGCTTGACATCTTTTGCATTGTATGACTGTTTAAAACTACATATTTCTTCTTTTGAAAATCTATATGTATAATTATTATATATTCATCTTTTACAGTTATGCATGTACAGCATTAGCTTTTGGTCAGACTGGCTCAGGGAAAACTCACACTATGACAGGACCGCCACAACAGGTAAGAACTAGAAAACCAGTCAGAAATTATACAGTCAGTTCTAAGATGATAAATAGTCAAAAACAGGAAAAAATAAAAACAAAAACTTTTGTGTGTGTATTTAAAATCTTAAGTAATTAATATTATGGGCCAAGATAGATTATGGAGGCCATCATTTCTGCCATTTTGAATGACATCAGTTTAGGGTGGGATCAGTTTCTGATTTGTTTTGGAGATGATCCTAGATTGACTTTTCTAAGATGTACACAGTCTTTAGTGAAGAGTTTGTCATGAAAAAAATCAAATGAAGCAGTTAGCAGGTGATGGCTAAAGAGTGAGCACTAAGCACTGGTAATGTATCTTATGGATGCTTTTCCCAGAATGTGTTGTTAGAACAACATATAATCCAGACATGAACTATACTGTTGTCCATGGACATAAAGCCTTAAATCTAGCAAAGTGTTTTAAGAAATGATAGATGCAGGCAAGAAGTTTGCTATTTTTGACCATTTTCTATTTTTCAACTGAATGGTTTGATACAAGTACAGAAAGACTGCAGTATTGTAGTGAGCACTACAGGATTCCTTGTGATTATTATAAACATCATATGCAAATTCTATGCAAATTATATGCAAATAAGGCTAGATGGTCATTATATTTAATGCTTCTACACTGTTATTAGGATTTTTTGCCTGACTTCCATAGTTTATTATTATTGAAAGATTTTATGTAGTTTTACATTAAAATTTTATGATTTCCCCTTTTCTCCTATTTTCTCAAGCTTTAGATTCCATGATGAAGTTTCTTTGCACATTTTTTTCATATTTTGACACAATATAAATTTATTCAGAAATTGCTAAAACATTTTTATATAGCCAGAATCCCGCTTCTGACACCATTGCTAAGGACCTACCCAAGTGCTTAATTTGATGCATAATGGAACTGGGAACTCAAGTTTTTTTGGCCATTTTTTATTGGTCATCAAATGGGTGGTTATAAAAATTCCTGTTTCTTTTTGTTTTGTTTGAAAAACGAAAATGTATTTCAGAACAACGATTCCGATAGTGTGAGTAAAGAAACAAAATATTGTCCTTTCCTTGAATCAGTTTTCATTAGATCTTTTAGTAGTTATAGTGATGGGATAAACTTTCTTCTAGTTTGTGTGTGTGTCTTCTGTCTTGTACAGTATAAGAATTTTAGTAGCTTCAGCCTTCGAGGATAAAACAAGGATTCCTGACTTATCTTAATATGGCCAATCCTATGGATTGATTGGGTTTCGGCTGAATAAAACGGTTTTGATAGGACACTAAATTCAGACTAAGAAAAAAAAATATATTTCGAAAGGGCAAAATTATATTTAAGCAATTACCCCTTTTATTATTTTATGTTGTAAATCTTACTGCTACATAATGTTTTATAGCATATTTTAGAACATTTATGATACTATTTCTAGATTTCACCATTACACAAGTCATTAACTTTATAATGCTGTTTACATAACAATCACTTATTGCATATAACCAATCACTTAATTGAAAACATATAGTCTTCTCTAACTTTTCATGGCTATTTAAAATAACCTGTCTTACATGTGCTTTATGTTAAGGCCGACCATAAAAAATTGTTGGTTTGCTGTGCTCCTACCTACCCGCCAAAATTGGCCCTACCCAAAAAATTTTATGGCCATTTTGAGGATTTTTTTTTTTTTTTTTCAAAAATCTAAAAACAAGGATTCATTTTCACAAAATTATTCTTTCCAAAACCAAATGTTCTGACAATGTTTTATTATACTGTTTTAACTTCAATATATCCTATTTGAACCATATACATCTATTAATATAGCAAATTATAAAGATATTTTTCTGGTTCAAAAAAAAAAAAAAAAAAAAAAATGACCTACCTACCTACCCACACTAAAATTGATGGGTAGGAGCACAGCAAACAAAGAATCATTTAAGGATGGCCTAAGCCAAAATAACTTTGACGCTTGCTTAGCTTTAACATTTATCATATTTTACATGTGTAGAAAGAAGGGCCGGTGAGTGATATAATATAGTCTATATTGTAAAAATGTGCATGCCGAGTTACACACTAATTTTGTATTGATGTTTAACGTCCCAGTCAAAAAAATTTCAGTCATGACAGGATGGAGCCAGGGTGTTTAAACTAGGAACTTTGGATTCAGAGTCTGGCCCAGACTCCCAGTAGGCCACCAGGCTCCCAAATTTAACTCACTAATGATAAATAATTGAAAAAATTCAGTATTAGCATAATTTTTCAAGATTATAAAAGGTCATTTGTCATGTTTGCACCAGTGCTTTACACATAGGCCTAAAAATTTGAAAGCATTGCAGTGTTTTCCCTTGGAAGTAAACTGGCAGCTTCTAAGGGACATTTTGACAATACTGTTGAGATTTGGGGGGTATTTACTTCAGGATTTAACAGAAATATTTGTGAAATTCAGGGGATCTTATTGTCTCCCTTTTTGGGGGGTCATTGGAGGCCAGAAGGCCAGAAGGCCAAATTCACATTTTTGTGTGCCAGGGAAAACACTGGTAGTGTGGTAGTTTCAAGAACTGTAATATTTTTGGAATGCATACATTGTATATGTTTTATTGTCTAGCAGTAATTGCATGGTTATTAATACTGCATATGCATGTGAGGTTATGGTGTTAGAACGTATATCTTTCAATTTCATTTTTACTCTGACTTAAAGAGGTACGAAACTTCATTAAAATTCTCTCCTTTATATTTAGAAGAAAAGTAAAGGCAAGAAAGCAGTAACTTTTTGTATATCCCCATCAGATCAAGATGTAAGTCCGAGATGGATTATTGATATAGTATACAAGTCATATGTTTGTGCTTCTATTGTAAGCATAACTTGTTCACAGAAATATTTTGAAATGTAAAAATTGTAGCTTTTAACTTTTAATATAACGTTTTTAGCTCGGCTGTACCAAAGTACAGGAAGAGCTAATGCAGTCACTTTGGCGTTTGCGTTGGCGTCGGCGTCAGTGTTGCTCAAATGTTTAAGTTTTTGGTAAAAGTTTTTGTAAGTCTATATCTATTGGACATGTTGATGGATCAAGTTGATACTTTGCATGTTGGTAGATCTCGGTCTGAAGTTTTATACTGTATCATCACAACCCACCTGGGTGACCGTCGCGTCAAGGTCATGGACTTAAAAATTGGACATTTCGATGGATCAGGTTGATACTTTCTAATATTTTCATGTTTTCCAGAGAAGTTCATGATAAAAGACTAAGATCAACAACAGAAAATCTCCTGTACATCCCTAAACCAAACACTGAACTTTACAGAAATAGTCTCGCTTATTCAGGATCTAAGATATGGAACACCATTCCAGATTACCTCCGAAATGCATCCACACTCCAACAATTTAAGAAAGGATATCTTGACTGGCCGGCCACACAAGATCACCCATAGAAGTCTTTTTCTTGGAGTCTTTGTAAATTGTAAATTGTGTATATATGTTTGTATGTTGTATATATGTTTGCATATGTTTCATAGAGGACCTCAGGTAAGATTGGACTTGTCCAACTGAGCCTCCTCTTTAAATAAAGTCATTATTATTATTATTATACTTTTCATACTGGTAGATATTGGTTTGAAGCTTTATGCTGTACCATCAGGACCCACCTGAGTGACCTTGAAGTCAAGGTCATGGATTATAGATTTCAATAGGTTTAGTGGCAAAGCACAAGTCAGGCGAGCCTTCCTGTCCTGCGAGAGCTCTTATAATATGAGTTAACTCTTTTCAGCCTGGCTTCCCAATTATGGGACATAGGATACACAGAGCATTTAGTTTGTAACTTGTCTCAAAAAAATTGTTTAACACCAAAAGCTGTAAGATTATCTTTGAAGCCTTAAAGATTAGTGGACTTAAAGTGTTATTCCTATTAGAGATATGCATGCACATATGATACTATAAAACTCAATTTCATAACTTCTTAAGTGCTGATAGGCTAAACTAATTCCCAATCAAATTTTCTTTGACAGTTTTATATCAAAATTATCATTCTAAGTGTTTTACGAGTTAATAAACCTCCTTTTGGAGTGTCGTTATCTTTCTGAGACACAATTTTATAACCAATATTTACACTAAGTGCTGAAATCAAAGTTGAAAGAGGGAAGTTTAAAGTGGTCTACATTCTAAGAGGATCTGAAAGTGCAAAATTTTATGTCTCTGAATTGTGAAGCTTTTAAAAATTATATATAAAAAAATCTAATGCTTCAGATAATTACCCTAAATTTTAATTATCAATTATTGCAGTTAAGATTTTGAAAACTTGTAAAGATTGTCAGTTTTGAATAAGAGAACCCCCCATTAAAAGCACCCAGGACACCCACAAAAAGAACCTGAATTGTCTCACATGGCATTTGCAGGGTTCGAACCCACGTGGATGAGATAAGCATATGATTAAGCACAGTTATATGCATCAAAACATGACTGTTGCTTTTGAGTGTTTGATGTGTATCATTTTTCAATGAAAACAAGTTTTTCATAATTATATCAATGTATATGTCTTATTTTAGTCAACAGAGAATAGCAATTCAGCAAAGGTACTTATCAAAAGCAATTATTCCTTCCAGAATGTTGCTTGGAATTCATATCCATTACCTCTTCAGCCATTCCTATTGCATGAAGCCCCAATGTTTGAATCTTAGCTAGGATTTTGAAGGATTTTTCCGAGTTGTTTGATTTGAAGACATGATGTTTTGTCCCAATTGTTTTTCATTGCTACCAATGTGATTTGAGCCTGTGTGTGAGAAAACCAACAATTTGGGTTCTGACAAGGTCTGACGCAAACCGGGCTGTACAGTCACAGAAGCAGGCTGGAAGCTTGAAATCTCGGATTTAAGAAGAAGCCTGATTGTATTATCCGTGTAGTGAAAACAAAGGTGTTGATCAGCTTCGCGGTTACCGTGATGCTGATCTGCACCTTTGTTTTCGCCTATGCAGATTGTTGGTTTCCCTATGCGGTGGCCCATTTAACGTTTTTTATAAGATTATAAAATAGTGTAATTGTTGCTGAAGACAGCAATTTGCAATCAAAGTGTTGTTTATAAAACTAATGCTGACTTATCCTGGCTCTGCAACTGCATTTGTTGAGCTGCATCATAAAAAAACAAACTTGTTTTAAGTTTTTTTGACCAGATTTGACTCAAACCAGCCTGTAAAGTCACAGAAGAAGGCTAGTAGCTTGGAATTTTGGATTAAAACAGTCTCACATTAGCGTATAAGTGAAACGCGCACCGGGCGTGTTGAAAAAATTACAAAATTCCACATACACCAGACGCACGTCAGAGACACATTCAAAGCGCGTTACCAGCACGTTCGGCACGCTTGGTGTACTCCGGCACGCGTCGCTGTACGTCTCTAAAAATCGTCGCGGGTTTCGTGCACGTTTGGGATCAAAAAAATTTTAAACATGCTTAAAAATTTTCTAGGAGCTTGACGTGTGACTTATATGTTTCGAATAAGTTCCACACGCGCTACAGGCGCGTTGAATACGCTTCGAACACGTTTGGCACACGTCAGTGTACGCTACATGCGCGTTCCAATTTAATGAAATATTGCTTCAGGAGCGTGCCCCGAGCGTGTGTGGGACTGGGACGTGTGATGAGCATTTGCTGCGCGTCTGTAGCGCGTGCTTAGCGTGTCTGGGACGTAACACAAACATACTCTAAAACTTTGAGATTTTTCATACGTCTGGCACACGCCTCAGTCATGCGTTAATGTGTGACTGCTAAAGCGAGTTAAAGGTACAAATTAAGTTTTATACGTCCAAAATCTTCAGCGTGTTGATATTTTCCATACGCCCGGCGCGCGTTTGGGTTATACGCTAATGTGTGACTGCTGTTTTAGGAAGCGGATTGAGGGACTGTACTATCTATCCATGAACCAAAAACTAAGGCCCTGATCAGCTATAAATGGTAGTCTCTGCTTAGTTGATCTTTCTCCATGTTTTGCATATGTAAAGAGCAGGTTCACTCATGATGCAGCTCAAGTTTATGATTGCCACCAAAACCCTGTGATTCTTCACCACTTGGTTCTTGCTTGGTCCAGGTAAAGAAAAAGATTTTTTTCTCACTTTCACTATATATAGGTCCTGTAACAAAAACGATTTTAAAACAATTTTTGACTGACTTTGTTACAGAATTAAGTTTATTATACAGACCAACCTCATTATAATGCTATCCATGGCGTCCATAATAACAGACTGAGTTAAAAGTGAACCGTGTTATAACAAGGTTAATTACTATAAACATATAGCAAGATAATTAATTTGGGAGCCATGAAATGGTAGTTTTATACTGAAAACCCCATTATAATGAGGCATGTTATAATGAGTTTGAAGTGTACAATTAATAAATACTAGCTGTTGTCATAGTGCCATGAAAATTGCTAGTTGAAATATCAGAAAAAAATTGGTTACCAAAATGTCAGAAAAAATCTTTTTGTATCGGGACCAAGCAAACACCCAGTGTTCTCTTAGTTCTTAAAACTAGAAAACTGTGTGTACCGAATAGATGGACTTGAACCCCTTATGAGTTAAACCCTTGAACCCTTTTGTGTGGTATTGAATAACCTGAAATTCTACTTTCTTAATATGAAAAATGACTTCATTCAAAGATATTTAACATTCGTATTTGTCTGTATTTCTAAACAAATACATATGCCACCCCACATATGTTTGTAGAATACAAATAATTTTTAAATATTTAGTGTTCTGGTGATAAACATTTTCATGCTATTAGTGAACATTTCATGGAATTCTAGATGAAATTTGAAACACTTTTAAGAATGAAAGTGTTGACACGAATCAAAATAGAAATTTGACCGGAGGCATTGCTTGAAAATGGTCCTTTGGTTTCTGACAAGATCTGAATACAAGGGTATCTTAATACAAGGGTACATCTACAGAAGTTAACTAGAAGCTTGACGAGTGGATTAATAAAAATGTTGAACAGTGGGGGGGGGGGGGGGGGTCAAACCCCAGTGAGTGGCCATGGGTTGTGTCCAGTGAGTGGCCATGGGTTGTGTCCTTTAGCATGACACATCATTAATTCCATATATTACAGATAGTTACTCAAGAAACAACTGTTCCACCCTGACATGACTGAATAATTGTTGACTAGGACCCTTAATGACCCTAGCCTGGACCACAAAACAAACAAACAAATGCGTTGATCAGCTACATTGAATCTAAGCAGCCAGGCCCTGGTTTTTAAGATTCTAAAGCATGTTTTCTCGTTAAGCACAGCAAAACTTACATTTGATCTTATGTCAATTGTAAGAAATTGTTGAATCATAAAACAAACTGTAACTTAGTCTGATCTGAACTTAGGCAATCTTATTGCCAGAGAAAATTATTTTTTATATGCTCATCCCCAGCCGCCCCTGTTCAAAACCCTCCTAAATCATTTTTTATTTTATAAAAACATATGTTTTTCAATAAAAAGTCAAGATATTGTAAAAAATTTCATTCACTTAATTGCCTGTACAAGAAGCACATGCAATTTTTCAAAAGAACAAAATACACCCACCCACCCCAGAGTTTTCTTGAATTTGAATGAGAATCGAATAATTAACTTCCTCCGGCCTATATTGCCATTGACATAAAAACTTTGGGTTTTTGAAAAATTGATATTTCATTTTCATAGCTGAGCAGGAAATTGAAGAGGTATAATTTTAGGAATTGAGTAAAAGTTAATTAGAAAAGTTAAGAACCATGTTCTTAATAAAAATAAATAGTCCTGTATTGAAAAAATGTATTCAGGTTTTATGGTCTTTTGATCAGGCTTTGTGGCCTAATCAAATTGCTTCTGGAGAAAGCCCTCAGATCCTTAGCATGTACAAAAAGTAAGATGCTCAGATATGAGCCATGAAGTGAGAAAACCACTATTCGGGGTTCCCGACCAGGTCTGACACAAACTGGCCTGTACAGTAACAGAAGAATGCTTAATACTTGAAATTTTGGATATAAGTAGAAAAGGAATTATACTATCCCTGTAGCGAAAACAAAGGCGCTTATCAGCTGTACAGACTGCACAGCTGATAAGCGCCTTTGTTTTCGCATAGGCAAAAATTTGGTTTTCTCATGATCTGGCTCACTTGTTAGAAAAAACTTAAGTTGTCTTGCACAAAAATCATATGAACAGATTTGGCTAATTAAATTTTTTGTAGATTTTTTTAAATCCAGTATTTGTGTAACCTTGTTGCCAGTTCAAGTACTCACTTTCACAAATTTTGAGTAGCCTCACAGACACATTGACCCTCCCATTTATGTTGTAATAATTATTATCTTCACATCGTTAAATAGAGCATGCTCAAGAGGGTATTCATAATATGAGCCTGTGCGTGAGAAAACAAACAATTTGGGTTCCGACCAGGTCCTATACAAACCAACCTGTAGAGTCACAGAAAAGGGCTAGAAGCTTGAAATTTTGGATTCAAGTAGAAGAGGGATTCTACTATCGGTGTAGCGAAAATAAAGGTGCTGATCAGCTTCGCGGTTACCGCGAAGCTGGTCTGCGCCTTTGTTTTCGCCTATGCAGATTGTTGGTTTTCCCATGTGGCGGCTCATATAAAACTCAAGAGCATACAAAAGGTGATGAGGTATGTTCCAGAAAATATCCACATGTAGGTTGAATTTGTGGAAATATACTGAACAAAAAAAGAAACACAACAATTATATTCCTCTAAATTTTGAGCAAACTATGATACAATCAGAAATCACTGCATTTTCTACTTCTGCATTAGACGTTTAATTTACACGTTAAAGAAATAAAATGAATAAAATTGAAATTATCCCCCTTTTAATTAAACATATAGGGATTTTGATGGTTTTAAATACGAGCTTGTGTGTCGTTAAACTTGATTTCTTTTTCACAAATTTTAATTAGCGAGCAGCTGACATTGTTTCTTTGTGATTTGGAGGTTCAAAAGTGTGCGCATGCGCAGAGCAAACCTTTCCTGATTTGCATTATTTAAGACGACAAAAAATTCTCATTAAATCTTTATTGAAATGAAAATCAGTTTTTTGCATGATATACCCTAATATCCCATGAATGGAAATCATACAGCAACAGACCTGAAATTATCAACATTTTATCCTTAAACTCGAAAGTCCTCGGTGGCCTATTGTTGTGTTTCTTTTTTTTGTTCAGTATAGATTAATTAAGAGACACCACAAGAAACCAGAATATGCAAAACGGAAGCCACAGACCAGCTGTGCAGTAGCACTGCTGACCAGGGCCTTTGTTTTGGCTACATGGATGATACAATCCCTTTTCTTCATAATTCTGAAAATTTCAAGCTTCTAGCCATCTTCTGTGACTGCACAATCGGGGCCTAATGGGCCTGGATATTTTTCTGGAACAGCCATTACAGATAAAGATTAAACAATATGAATTAACAGAGTTATTTCACAGTTTCACCACAATTATTTGATAAGTTATATTATGATTCATAGCACATAATCTTCCATATTTTTTTCTGTCACTTTACCAGTTATTATAGGGATCAAATATGATTTTCCATCCATTAACATTCGCTAGGTCCCGAGGGGAGTATTGAAAACCTCGGGCTACGCCCTCGGTTTTCAATACTCCCCTCGGGACCTAGCGAATGTTAATGAATGACAAAATCATTTTTGATCGCTATTATTGCATAAATTCTGCAGAAACGAATGAAATAAGTTGCAGAAATGAAAGAAATATGGTGCACTATATTTTACAGCCTCATCACATTTTCATACACGTAAAAGTTGTCGTTTTTATGCTCGTTCCGGGCGGACTTCAGTTTCTCATTACTAGCACGTGCTTTGCGTGGCGCCCTGTAACGAGCATAAGTAAAAGCCATGCATTAACAGCACGTGCGCGCGTGAATTGCAATATTAATGCATGGCTTTCTCTTCATTAATAAACGGCTGTTAATATCGTGTGACACGGGTATTTATGCAATAAATTAACTTCAAACTGTCATTTCTGAACATAGCTGTTTAACCGATCTCAAACTTCTGTTAACTTTCATGTGCAGTTAATCTAAGCTTCTTGCTTTTCAGGTCTTTTATAATAGTGATAGGTCATGTTAACAGTCTGACCAGGCCCTGAGGTTATGAAACATTTTTTATGCTCAATTCAGCCAAGCATTAAAATGCTCATAAATGTTGAAATAGCCTAAATAAATTAAAATTTTAGGTTTAGATCACCAAAGCCTGTAATTTATCCTGCTAATAAATGTTAAAATGCCAACAATTGTTGGCATTTTAACATTTATGAGCAGGATAAATTTTAGTCTCAGCTGAGCTGAGCATGAAAAAAGTTTTATAACCTCGCAGCCAGGAATCCACATACCAGTAGTATGAAATTCTGTACCTATAACTGCAGAAATTGAGAATAACTGCATGGTTTTCTCTAATTATGCTTAATGTTTGCTATACTTAGCTCTTTAATAGTTACTTTACTTTGCTTGACTCAGCTTTACAATTCAACCATAGTTTTGATAAAGAAATAGATGTGTGTCCTAAGTGAAATAGTGTAGCCCAGCATGTTATATTAATGCACCAGTCATTTGTAACCACTGCTCCCCCACCTACGGGGAAGGGCGAGGATTATGACTTTTAAGCTTTCAGTGTCCTGCTATAAGCACCACACCTAGGGGTCAAACTGGAGGTCAAAACTTTGCTCTTTGCCCCACCCTTCGCAATAGAAAATCTCTCTGGGGTAAAGATCCTTATGTCAAAACCAGATATTTCCTCTGCACTGCGGGGACACTCGAAAAGTAATTACCCCAAACTTTAGCCTGGCCATCCCCCACCCTTCCCCGTAGTGGTTACAAATTACTGGTGCATAAACTGTGAACTGTGTTTCACTATTCTTTGCTATTCATGGTAGTATGTATTGCTGTATATTTCCAGTTTCAAGAAGGGAAGCAGGTCGACCCCAACATGTACGGTATCATACAGCGATCTCTACACTACTTGTTCAGTCAGCTCAACCAGCAACAGGGAGCCAAAATTATACGAGCCTCGTACTTAGAAATTTATAATGAACAAGTAAGTGGTGTGGCAGGGGTAGACAGGAGCGACTTTACTGTGTTAAACACGCCCATGCAATATACAGAGATTTTTAAAGCTGAATAGATTGAAAATTTCATTAAAAAAAAAAAATTTTAAATATTTTTGCTCAAAACATTGATTGTGTATACATGTTAGAATGGCCTTGCAGCGAGCCGGTTCTAATAAGTACCCATAATCTATGTTCTGGAGCAAAAATCAGAAAATCATATACCCCTGTAAACCCTATTTTCACTATATGAAAGTGGGGTTTAGGGTGGTATACGTTTCATGGACATGTTTTCCTGATGATGGCATTGAATTAGATAAGGAAAAAAAAAATAAAGAATGTACTGACCACATTAAGCAAAAGGAAGGGGTTCTATTATAAAACTTGTTTGTGGTTGTTGTAATCCACTACAGTAACTAACTATTTAAAGGTTTTCTGTATATTTTCAGGTCATAGATTTATTAAATCCCAACATGAGGCGCTACCTACAGGTCCGCTGGTCCAAGAACAAGGGATTCTATGTAGAAAACTTGTTTGTCGTGGAATGCGAGTCAGAAGACGATTTGATGGCTGTCCTTGAAGAAGGTAGGTCACAGTCTCAAGGTCAAGGTCATGGAGCCAAGGTCATGGAGTCAAAGTCATTACAAAACGAGAGGTTGTATGTGTCAGATGAGACGCAGCATGAGAAAGCCAGTCTTTGGGGTTTCCGACAAGGTCCGACATAAATCTGCCTGTAGCTTCATAGAAGAAGAAGTAGGAGAGGAATTGTATACTATCTTTAAGCGAAGACAAAGGTGATGATCAGCCAACATATAGTAAAACTGGGGAAAACCAGGGGTGTTGTAAAATTATTGATATATTATTATTCATCCATCATATTAT